>JAFFST010046734.1:224699-241247 GCA_022414735.1 Noturus placidus
CAGTTTTTTATTTGATCAAAAAGTTTGAAATATCCAATAAATTTCGTTCCACTTCATGATTGTGTCCCACCTGTTGTTGATTCTTCACAAAAAATTACAGTTTTATATCTTTATGTTTGAGGCCTGAAATGTGGCAAAAGGTCAAACAGTTCAACGGGGCTGAAATAATAAGTGAGGAAAAAAATAAAATAAAATAAAATCTCACCCAGTTTTTCATCCAGTGTTTAAAGTCTTGTACATTAAGCATACATATCAGGGGGTGTGTTTCACATTCTAACAGAGTTTAAAGCTAATAATCCATGTGCAGACTGTAATAACTTTGCCTCTGTGCCTCAGCTTGACATAGGAACATGATAAATGAGATAAACACAATCTTTTTTCAGAGGTGCCAAAATGAATTATTTAGAAGCCAAATCTCACCAGACACCTCACTCATCTATGAAAATCACACACAGGGTGAAAGAGAGAACACAAATCCTTTGAGTGAAGCGTATGAGCTGTCCAAAACGAACTGAAACTCAAATTCAGCGTTATTTGTCCCCTCCCGTCCTGGCTCTGCTGGACATCTAGGCTGTGGGCAGTGATTTCCGTTTTTCAGTTTTGAACCAGCTGTAAAGGCACAAAAAAATGTCAGTCAGCTGCTATGTTACTTATAATCAGTGTCTTTTTAAAAAGATGCCTAAAGTTGGATCAAAGCTTATACCAGGAATTTATGTAAGATTTCAAGAAGCTTGCAGAGTACAGAGGATGGTGATCCTGTGGCATATAAAACTTGGCTGCTTTCCAAACCTTGTCAGTCTGACATCTAAAAGAGTACATTTAGTCTCTAGGGGTATTATCTTCACTTGAATTGTGAGACATCTCAAGCCCCCATTGTTAAAACCTATTTCAGGGGTGAACAAATAATAAATGTATTAGTTAGCCAATTCATTAGCAAGTGAAATCTCCATTATGCTTGCCAAGTCCCATGTTATACTTAACCGGAAGTCCATTTAGCTAGATTAAAAAGCATCACTTCAAATTTAACACACATGTATGCTCTGCTAATTATGTGCATTAATTATGTGCAGACTATGTTGAATATACAAGTACCTGATTCCCTGAGAGGAGGTGACCCAGCTTAGCCGCGGGGCGGCTGTGGCTCAGTCGGTAGAGCGGGTTGTCCACTAATCCACTAATCGTGGGGTTGGCAGTTCGAATCCCGGCCCGGGTGATCCCATGCCGAAGTGTCCTTGGGCAAGACACTGAACCCTAAGTTGCGCCCAATGGCAAGCTAGCACCTTGCATGGCAGCTCTGCTACCATTGGTGTGTGAGTGTGGTCTCATTTGTAAGTCGCTTGTAAATGTAAAAATGATATTTCTGTAAAGCTGCTTTGAGACAATGTCCATTGTAAAAAGCGCTATACAAATTGATTAATTATTATAATTATAATAATTATTAATATAGCAGCAGTCTTGATCCTGTCCTGATAATGTCTTTGATGATGAAGAATCAAGTTTGCATCCTCGACAAAAGGCAGAAAGTCTTTGCCTAAAATTGTGGTTATGGTACATCTCTCTATCGCATGTAAAATGTTACTTGAGTCTGACTAACATCTTCATTTTCACTCAATGAGGTGTTTCAATGTGAGTGGACCGTATGTTGTCTCACTATTGCTTTGATGAATCACACGGTGAATCAGACACTCAGTTTGTCACTGCTTTCATGTCTCTTCGTATTCATGGTTCTGGAAAGAATGTCTGCTTGTCTGCTTGTCCACCACCCAAATGGGTGGATTGGTAGGTGCTAGGTAGTGTGTGTGTGTGTGTGTGTGTGTGTGAATGTCGCTCTGTGATGAACTGGTATCCCATCCTGGATATATTCCTGCCTTGTGCTTGGTATTCCCGGGATAGAGCAGTTCCAGATCTACCAGAACCCTGACCAAGATAAAGCGGTTACTGCAGATGAAGCTGATACACTTAACAAAAAAAATGTTCCATATAGCACCACTTTGGTCATTCCTCGGGGTACATACTTATTTAGAAGGGGTTTTCCTGTTGTAATGTTCTACATAGACAGGATTCAAGTAGAACTGGTTTAGAAAGCTAAAAATTCATAACTTTCCTAAGAACTCACAGTCCTTCATTAGTTTTGGCATCCCTTTTTAATTCTTGAAACCAAAATAAATATAACTCAAATTTATATCTAACTAAATATAAATATAAGGCCAATTAGAATTAAGCTTCTGGCAATGTGGATCATAGTGATGTCCATTATGCTGATGTGAAAGGTTGAGAAAGAAACAATGCATTACAAACGCTTACATTTTGGAACATGTTTTAGAATCTACATGGCTCGAGTCCATTAATTGTACCACTAAAAGGATGTGACATATAGTCCTCAAATTAATCAGGAGTGAATATAAATTAGATCATTATCACTGACGGTGCTTCAAGAATCAGTTTTTTTCTGTTATATTAATCTTTATAATCTAATAACTCATTTTTAAAACTAATTTTGAAGATAACACAAGTCTGTCTGCCTTTTCTAAACAAACCCAAATAAAGTTTGCATGAGTGGCTGGAACTACAGTACATACTTGTTACATTCAAGATGCAGTAATCCATTTGTCCAAGCACATTTAAACCATTACACATACAGATAATTGCATGGACTTATTCATCATGGTGAGAAATTTCAAAAGTTGACAGTACCATGAATCTTGAGCACAATGAGTAATCATCAGTTATCTGTCCATGTGTAACAATTATGAGTTCTGCACTAGCTAAAGATTTTCCAATATAACTCAGCACATTTATTTCAGTGTTGATTGTCACATAATACATAACCTTCATATCATATTGTCCTGAAACATCTGTTTGAGCTGAGATTATTAGTATCAAGAACAAGCTACTTGACAATCAGCGTTAGCAGTGAGAGTGAGGGAGAATCTTCTATTGAGGTCTGCCATTATGGAGGTTTATCATTTGGATGAAAGGTTAATGTTAGGGTTAGTGGTTCTACCTTTCTTTACAACATTGTCATCTGAAATCCAAGCATTGCATTTGTTTGCTCAAATTCATATGATTTTTAAAATTTTCAACTGTCAAACAATCTTACAACAGTGTCCATTTCTAAGCTCCAGAGTTGTACAGGAATGGATGTGCTGCTATTTTAACAGTTCCTTATTAGGTCTTTGTCCAACCTCCCACAGACACAATAAGTTTGACTCAATTACTTGTATCCATCTGCACTGACTTGAGAAAATGAGGTGCTTAGTTTAAGCTAGCCTTACTGATGATTCATCCACCATAATTACTCATATTCCTTGTCCATTACAGGAAAAGAGTTATTTGTGTTGTCAAGACTAGCTGAGAATGACAAAATATACCAGGGCCTTTTAAGAGCCTGTGTGCGTAGGTGCCTGCTGTTACATACCTTGCAAACTATGGAAGACCTGAATTGTCTGTAGCATTTTTCAGTCTCAGTTTTCCTGCCCGATGTTATCTGCTGGATCAGCTGCACACTAAGCAGCATTCAACACTTCCAATTTGGGAAGTAACATTGTTCAATTAATCAAATGGCTTTCAATTGACTTTTGAATGCAAATTACATACCTCAGAAATGACTAAGCAGATTCTTTCAAAGTCCGTTTTGCACGTAGTACGGTTTGTCTTTCAGCTTCAGCATTGCTAATAGCTTAGCTAGTTAAAAACCCGAAGGCTGAATGTGCAGCAATTTTGCAAGCGACAGCATTTTACATTTACTGACAATCATTTTCGACACTTTTGTCCGACCGTGCTGGACAGAATGAATGAGACTGCTCTCTATTCAGTTCCCTGTAAGCGAATACTCCTGTTCATTATAAATTTCCCACTACACTGATGAGAAGGTGGAACTAAGTCCTTTGTGATCATAGCTGAACATGGCATTTGGTTTTAGTTGGACTAATTATATGACTAATTCAAGTTCATTGCATTTCTTTTGTTAAGGATGACCCATCCCTTATGCAATCTCTGATTCAAGCTTTTGGGAGATCTAAATGAATAGAAAAACATTTGCCCTCCTCCACTTTCACTCAAGACTACAGAGTCTGACGAAACATGTCTTATTCACTCACAGTCACACATCACAAAAGTCTTAGCTGCAGTGAAGGCTCTAGACCATCTTCATTGGGGTGTAAAGGTAAGACCATTTAGTCGGAACTATTACTTCTTTAAGGAAAATGAAATCATGTCACTGACAAGCATAGAAATGTACTGCTCATTAGCTAAAGAGTGGCTTAATTTTACCCAGTCATACGCATTGTAAGACATTTTTATTATCTATAAATCATTATTTGATATTCATGATTCCTATTAAATGTATTTTTTTTTTATATATCTGATTCATTATTTTAGTTTTTACAGACACACTGCCCCCCTGGACCTCCTGTAAACTTCCATGCTTAAAAAAGCAGCAAAAAAGTATACAATTACAGTATGTGGGACAACCTACAGTAGATAATCTATCGTAGCTTTTGAGCTTTTGATAGAAAGGCCAGAGTGTTTCATCAAGGATATGATCTGCCTGTCTGACATTGCAAAAGGCAGACCTTGTTTACTCACTACTAATTATTTTAAATAAAAAAAAAAAAATAAAAAATAAATAAAAAAAAAATAAAAAAGGTGTTGGATATGAATATATTTTGCTCCAAAGTTCATTGTGTTATGGTGTTCAAAAGTTTGTTTTTGGATTTACAGAAGTGAATATACCCGGTAGAACCAATCAGATTGCAAACTTCCAGTTTCTGAAGCTTCTTGAGACATGAGCAGAATACCGAAAGCTGAAACTAGTGATAATATGACAATAAAAAAGCTTAGATAACTGACAAAATCCGTTACACTGTAATGTAAATCTAAATGAGCATGAGTTGACATTCACTGCACTTTCAAACCACTTATGGCATCTTATACATCATAACATAACAATGATATCAAGCAGAATATAAGAGGCTTTGGATAAATAGAATTTTTCAATGAGAAATGGTAGTCATTTTGTCAGGGATTAAAAATCTCAATAAACTGTATATTTAAAATACCACAGATATAGTGTGATGCAATATCATTATCTCTATTGAGATGTTTCAAGTTATAGCTGCAGTTCCAGATCCAGTGTGAAACCTGTCTGACCTGGATAACACCTAGATGGTCTTATCTGAATCATCACAAAAAGCATAATGATTAGCAGTCAACCTAGATGTGATGAAGCTTTCACTGGAAACCTGAGCCCATCAAAGCTGATAAGATAGAGTGATTGAGGACTGTGAGTTTGACACCAATCCTTTCTGAAATACTCATGTCCCAATTTTTGATTAATGCCTACCATAACTACACATTTATTCAAAGTAGTTCAAGGCAGTTCCCAAAGTGATACCCTTTATCTAAACTTCTCTACAATTCTAAATCAAATGTATAATATCTGTCATCTATCAATAAGGTATGCAGACACAAGCACTAAAGTTTGAACTAACTATCTGGGAGAATACAGTGCAGAAATTGTACAGTTGTATAGTTTCTCATGTTTATTACTTTCCTTACTGTAGCACTTTATTAGGAACATGTGCATGCAACTACACATTCATGCAAATAGGCCTTCAACATCATGCAGATATAAGTCACAAGCTTCAGTTAATGTTCAAATTAAATGAGGGGAAAAAAAAGATCTCATTGATTTTGAAGATTGCATGGTTGTTGGTGCCAGACACGCTGGTTTGAGTTCATTTAGAAACTGTGGATCTCCTGGGATTTTCATTCTCTAGAGTTTACACAGAATGGTGTGAAAAAAAAATCATTCAGTTCTGCAGGTGGAAATTCTCCTACTGATGACTAAGGATGGGGAGAATGGCAAGACTGGCATAAGCTGACAGCAAAGGACAGGAATCTGATGCTACAGTGAGAACATGGTCACCGATACTGAGCCGTTGAAGACTGGGAAAACGTTGCCTTGTCTCTGTCCAATCTTCAACTGCTCAATTTCAGAGAAGCTCTTGACCTGTATCTGGTTTTCATGCATTGATTTCATGCATTCCACAACTTCTACATGATTGGTTAATTGCATGGAAGTGCAGGTGTACAGGTTTTCCTTATAAAGTGGATGTTGCTTGTATATGACAACACACTCAATGTGTAAAGATGTTGCTGACTGTGTCGCTACACTTTTAACTGTGTTAGAACACAGCAGTGAAACTTTTATTTAATAAATGAATAGAAAGTATTTTTGTATTAATAAAGTTTTAATTTGGGAAGCATGCTATCTTAGTGGTTAGCACGTTTTCCTCGCAAGCATTTGAATCCTGCCTACACTTTGTTTGCATGGCATTTGTATGTTCTCCCCATGCTTTGGGGATTTCCTCCAGGTAATCTTGTTTCCTCCACCAGTCCAAAGACATGATTGTAGGCTGATTGGTATCCCATTCGTAGACCCACCTTGTGCACCCAGTTCCAGGCTCATCCATGACCCTGCACAGGGTAATGTAATGCAGAAAATGGATGGATGGATGGAAGACATAAATTGGTGATATGACAACGCTGAGCAAATTATACCACCAGCAAACAAACAACTGAAACTAAACTCTGCCACAAACACCAAATCTGCAAGGTGTTAATTTCTTTCTTTTTGCCTCTGTATACAGTAGTTATACAGCTAAACCAGCTAAATCAATGTAAACTAGCTAAAACAATTTGCTAATAACCAGTGTGACAAGGAATTAGCAATTAAATTAAGTATAAAACCTCGTTAGTTCATTTACTTGTTAGCATGACAAGCTAGCTGGTTGAAATGGCAGAACATATCATGTATGTAGTCCATGATACATTTTCTTAATGGAAACCTTTTAAGATTACAATTTGGACTTTGCCAGAGAATGTTTTTCAAAGACTACACTGCTTTAAAAAAGCACTTGAATGTAGGTTAATAACACATAGGCACACTTTCCAAACTTGGTCACAACCATGTAAGACTGTGACACCTTTGAGAATTGAAAGAACCAGCACGATTTTTAAAATTATCATTCAGGCAGTGGATAAAATAACTGTGAATTGCCAGCTCTTCCTGCCTGCAATAAATATGCTCTCTGCTTTGAAAGACTTCTCTTGTACATCGTGTTTACTATATTGTCAGTTTATTGAACACTGTGGACAATTTTCATGATCAAGATCAGTGCTTCCATCATTATTTTGTACAATATACAAAGCTGTTTAGCTGATAGCTTTTCGGCAGTGGTGTGGATAGGACATAGATTACCAGAGTCCACAACATTTGAATAGTGTTTTTTTTTGGCAGTGTGGTCCAATAGCTATATATACACATAAATACATAGGTTTCAAATTGTTTGACAAAGATGTACCGTATTTTCCGCACTATAAGGCGCACCTAAAAGCCTTAAATTTTCTCAAAAATTGGCCGTGCGCCTAATAATCTGATGCGCCTTATGTGTGGACTGAGTTCCAAAATCTGTAAAAATGTGCGACTTTGGTTGGCTTAACCACCATATGCGCCTTATAACATGGTGCGCCTTATGTATTGGTCAAGTACAGAAATAGACCCCGTAATTGAGACTGCGCCTTATAATTATAGTGCGGAAAATACGGTAGGTTAATTTCAAATTATACTAGTGTATGTTTTCAAAGGTTCCTTAAGGGTTTGTATGTATAAGTAAGGGTTTGTAACTTGCTCCAGGGAACAGTCTTTACTGTCATTCCTCTCATCACAGACAGATGTAATGTTAAGGATGAAATATAGTTCCTCCAGAATCACAGTGCTACACATGAAATAATTTCAGACAAGAGGGTATGTAACGAAATGACAAAAGAACAAACAAAAGAACAGACAAGTAGCACCTTTGTTGTAATCTAAAGAGACTGCACTGTACGCGCCACCATCTCCAAGTCTCACATAAAAGTGAGAGAATATAACCTGTAATACAGTAGTTAGAGAATATACTGTAGCTCTTGTCAGTTTCTACAGAGGGTTTCCTCATGGGGACACCTTTAAGGTTTCAAAAATTTATTTTTCCACCAATAATTTTAATTAGCCTACATTTTTCCTTGGTTATATTCCAATTTAGGGGCAAAGTGGCTTAGTGGTTGGCATGTTTGCTTAGCATCAACGGGCTTGGGAGTTAGAATCCTGCCTCCTATCCTAGGGTATGTGTGGAGTATGCATGTTCTCGCTATGCTTCGGGGGTTTCCTCTGGGTACTCCAGTTTCCTCCCCAAGTCCAAAGACATGCATTGTTGGCTGATTGGCATCTCCAAATTGTCTGTAGTGTGTGCACTTGTGCCCTGCAATGGGTTGGACACCCATCCAGGGATAGCCTCCAGGCTCCCTATGGCCTTGTATAGGATAAGTGGTACGTAAAATGGATGTATGGATATTCTAATTTAAGCAGGATTAGTTTAGCAGGATTAGTTGCAGGTGGTACAGTAAAATTGGTTGGGTTAAACAACTTTAAGCAGTCTGGACATACAACTGAATATCTTTCAGGTCAACTAACTGTAGCAGAAGATTATATTTAGCAAATTCACCATACCAAAGCATTTTATGTAACCTATCTAGAATCAGCATCCCACACAGCTGCCTTTTCTCTTATTCATTTAAAATGCATATATTAATTAACACATGTGCAATGTGCTTTTCTGATGTATTCCACCTAACACTGATCTCATTTCAGATGTTTTATTACTAGAATGTGATCACAATTAAAAGCAAGTTGACAGGTGGTTTATGGAGTCAGTTATGGCTTAATGGCCCAGTGTAAATTAACAAATCAGCAGAGTCATTTCTTACTGAATGTAGACAAACATACATATTTTCACAGTACATTCTTAAAATACAACTTCTTAAATATGTCTTCATCTTCCCCACTGTGTGCTGTTCTCATCCATGTTTTGCCTCCTTCATCACTCTCCTGCTCCTCATTCACTCTGACAGCCAGGGCCTAAATTGCATTTTCATTTTAAAGGTGTAACATGAATAATAGAAGATTGAAATGCATAATCAACCTAACTAACCCAGTTTCAACCCTTACTGTCACTCCACCGCTATTTCTCTCATTGTCACCTTGTCTCATTAAGATTTATCCAAGATGTGACTTATTTTGTGAAGTTGATTTTCACCATCATTTGCTTGGAGAAAATAAATTAGTAGAACAAAACAAATTAGAGCTTGAGTTTAATAAAAACACTACAGGGCCAGTAAACAACAACGACAGCAACAACAAAAACAACAACAAACAAAGGGTAATACTTACACCTCAGATGTTATGCTTTAACATGTAAATGACATCTCTCCATGCAGAAATAACAGGAAGACTAAATTATGAGGTGTGTTTGTAGATTGATACACACTTCTGTTCTACACATACATTCTTTTACAAGGATAAAGTTTGAATTATAACTTCAGCTTTTTTAATAATTGGATATTCAGCTGTGCTGACATGTATGAGAGAGTCAACGTGCATTGCTTGGTTGATAAATTGTTGGACTGGATTGTTGGGCCTATTTTGGGAGAAAAAAAAAACATTTATAGCAAATAAGAAAGATGAAATGAAATTTGCATTGCACATTCAACACATTGCAAAACACGTATCCCTGAACCGAATTGTATAGGAATAGGAAATAACAAACAGAATGTCTGTTTATTAAATAAAGCTTACCACTAACCTATTTCCTGAAATAGATTCTCCCCATTCATAGTCATATTCAAATGCACAAAGGAGAAGCCTGGCAGCCATCGTCCTACATAGTACAATTATTAAAACTGTATGAATAAAGAAGCGAGGTTGGTGGGAAATAAAACAGACATGACTGCTGATGATTGCCTGAGACTGAGGCACATTAAAGGTGAATCCTGTTGTCTGAATGATCACCGAATCACCCGAAGTTTTAAAAAACATATAAGAAAAGTAGCTCCCACAGCCCAATACCTCAATTTACAGAAACCATTAGACCATCTTAGTGATAGACAAATTTAATTTATAGCAAAAAAACAAAAAAAACAAAAAAAAAATTGATTAGGTTTCATAGATGTTCATTATTTTACAAACATAGCAACAATCACCAAATGTTAAAGTTAAGGTATTATTATAGGAAAAAAAACTTATTATATCATAATTATATCAGTTCAAAACATCGCGCCCTCCTTTTGAGTATTGCAATAAGGTATATGCCTTTATAACTGCCTCCAGCCTCTTTTGTATCCATTGCACAGCTTTCGGATCTTCTCAGCTGTAATCATTTCTTTCTTCATATCATTTTTTTTGACATAGACAGCCCTGACAAATTTTCTTTTAAAAACTAATTTTTGCTATATGCTTTGCATTGTTTTATTGCAGGATTCACCAATAAAAACACTTTTTAATTACTTTTTTAATATAATGCAAAATAGAGGTACCCCCCCCCCCTCCATTCAAAAACCACTGGAGATGCAACATTTGCCTTGAATTGTTCATACATATTTAATGTTCCACTTAAATGGCAGGAAATAAAGAAAGAACAACTAAAATCATAAATTATGAATGGAGCATAGCCATTCTCATGAGAAATCCTGGGTTCTTATTATATTTTTTATTTATTTTGTCTTATTTCCACAGGGATTATCTCATCTGAGACAAAAAAAAAATCCAATGGTGCCCTATTTGTACAGAATAATGGCATGTACAACAGTATAATTAGCAATAAGAACTTCCAAAAAGGCAATTATAAAAGAACAAGTGCATTTAACAGTGGATGAAGTCAGACCCTACCCGATCAGATTCCCAGGTGTCTGATGAAACACATGTGCAATAGAAACCCTAGTAGTGTAATAGATCTTTTTACCTTTTCACCAAGCGAGACGTATTTCACATTAAAATGTTTTGTATGACATTGACTGACACTTAATCATGCAGGGTGGCTCAATGCATCAAAACACCTTCTCACCTCTCTTTGTGGTCGCTGAGGCATTCAGAGTGTTCTCACCTGCTAAGCCTCAGTCTAAGAGGCATGTCGATACAATATTGAACTGGCTGGCTGAAGCAGAATTGGAAGGGGTTTAAGTAGCACAATGTAGTTGGGAGTGCAGGTCATTTGCAAAGCTGCTTTTACTTCAGAACACAAGCTAGATAATGTCTCTGGAGAAAAGAGGCAGCTTATGACGCGAACAGAGGCAAACAGAAGCAAAAGATTAGAGAGGAAAATCATATAGAATTAAATCATTTTTTCTTTAGAAGGCAAAAGACAAAATACGGGCTTGTTTAAACAGTGATTATGTTCAATTAGGAAGACTTCATATGTTTGTCTGGGTAACATTCAAAAACTCACAGGGTATAATTGCATAATTTTAAGAGCTTTTTATGCTTTTTGGAAAGAAAAACACAGGCCACATTGAAGAGAATGAAAGTTATGAAACTCATTTACTCTCTCTCAAATATTTATTTCCCATCTCCATTTCGCCTCGGTATTTAAGTATTCATGAAGACCTGAAAAAACAGCAAATTCTTGTAATGTACGTAAGTAATAATATAATGTTTAGTGCCCATTTACAAATTTAGGCCTGGTTTTCACTTTCATGTACAAAGATTAACATCCATCTGTAAAGCCATTGAAATTAGGCGGAAACTGAAATTGCTGATATGCCTAAGTGTAACAAAATTGAGTTTTAGCTGGATGACCAGGCGTTGGATGCTGTCTGGTTTATGTACAGAATCTTAGAACATTTCTGAGCAGTGTGTGCAGATGCAGAAATAAGAGTGAAACATGTCTTTAATTTTAGCTTTATTAGCAGATCTCAGTGTGAACCCAATACACACAGTCCAGTTTTATTTATTCATTTGGATGTATTTAATATTTATCTAATCTATTTATCATTACACACATTTAACTATATTACATTCTCTATTTCTTATTACTTACAGTATCTCTATGTACAAGGATATCATCATTGTCTTAGTTCTTATATCTAAGTAGACATTACCCGACCTTCATTTCAATGCTTGCCATAATGTTATTCATACATCAATGAATTAGTATGTATGTATGTATGTATGTATGTATGTATGTATGTATGTATGTATGTATCTATTTATATATTTTTACATTGTATTACATTTTTCAGCAAAAGAAAAAACAAACTATTTCTTCTTCAGTCAGCATTTTCTGATTAAGTGTAATGACCGTCAATCACATATACTTACATGTCTAAGTTTAATTACATGTTTAAATACATACTTACATATCTAAGTTTAATTACATTCTGTACTTCCTATAACTTATCCCATATGCATAATGACATCATCATTTCTTTCTTATTACTTATCTTACGTATAATAACCAACACTTATTACATACTGTATGTATAATGACATCATCTCTTACTTACTGTACGTACTGCTTATGTTTAAGTATGACATCATCATAATCTCTTTCTTGTTACTTATGTCTATTTATATGACATTATCTCTTGCTTTTTTCTTATGTCTAAGTATAATGACATTTCTTTCTTATGACTTATCTCAGTAAATTGACAATCTATTTTGAAATGAAATATTATTTTGAGAGATGATTATTGTTTGAGAGATGATGACCATTCTTGTGGAATATATACATAGAGCAGGCTATTAAAAACGATGCATGTCAAGCTGAATATTAAGAATTTATAACTTCTAACTTCTGAAATGTTTTATTTTATAAGCGAGGGCATTCAGTTTGTATTTTTCTTACATGTATCCTCTTGAGCAAACCTAAATAATTAATACTGTCTCATACTCTCTGCACTGACACATTGTAGAAGCTTTTGCGTATCAGCAAAAAGCAGGCAAGCAAGTCCCAAACAAACCAACAAGCAACAACACAAACAGGTTTACTTTGGTAGCAGTATTTACTGAGCTTAGTACCTGATCCTTGTAAACATTCGGTGAATACAGAAGAATCCACTGTGCAGTTTTCCTAAGTAGTCTGACACACAGATAAAAAAGAGAAAGCACTTTATTACACAGTAGATCACAACATGTGTAGAATGCAGCATATATGCCAGAGCCATATCTCCCTGCTTGGTGACCCACTGTAACTAAGCAAGGATGAACTAGGCCAGCACCTGGATGGGAGACCTCCTGGGGACAATTAAGGTTGCTGCTGGAAGGGGTAGTAGGGAGGCCAGCAGGGGGTGCTCACCCTGTGGTCTGTGACAAGGACACTATACTGTAAAAACAGCACTGTCTTTTAGATGAGATATTAAACTGAGGTCCTGACTCTCTGTGGTCATTAAAAACCCTAGGACACTCATCATAAAAGAGTAGGGCTGTCCTGGCAAAATTCCCTCACTGGCCCTTATCTATCATGGCCCCCTAATAATCCCCATCCCTAAATTGGTTATATCACTCTCCTCTCCTCCCCACTAATACAGTAGCTGGTGTGTGGTGGGAGTTCTGGCATACAGTGACTGCCGTCACATCATCCAGGTGGATGCTACACACTGGTGGTGGTTGATGAGATTTCCCCTATACAATGTTAAAGTGCTATATAAATGTAACTGTAAGAAACTAACTAACATCAACACAACAAACACAGGGCATTCAATACAGCATATAAATACAAGCCGATGCAGTTTTGAAATGTTAAATGTGCAAGGGATAGGGCTTGTGTTTCCAAAAACATTTAGCAGTCACAAGTTAGAGTCACTGAAGGAGATTTATCACTGCTGTAAAATGCAGGCTTTGAGAGTACAACAGAAATATTGTGGTAAGATAGAATAAATAAGCCTTTACTCCTTAATCCTTTAAGGAGAGAATAAAATGAGTAAGTAATTGTTGTTACAAATTGTTATAAATTATTAATTATTATAATCATTATTGCTGGTTCTTTTATAGCTGGATGTAGCGCCACTGTAGATGTTTCACTTTTATTTCAACAATTTAATGAGTGCAAATTAAAAAACATATACAGTATCTCACTAAAGTGAGTACACCCCACACATTTTTTTAAATATTTGATTATATCTTTTCATGTGACAACACTGAAGAAATGACACTTTGCTACAATGGAAAGTAGTGAGTGTACAGCTTGTGTAACAGTGTAAATTTGATGTCCCCTCAAAATAACTCAACACACGTCTATTAATGTCTAAACCGCTGGCAACAAAAGTGAGTACACCCCTTAGTGAAAATGTCCAAATTGGGAACAATTAGCCATTTTTCCTCCCAGGTGTCATGTGACTTGTTAGTGTTACAAGTTCTCAGGTGTGATTTGGGAGCAGGTGTGTTAAATTTGGTGTCATCACTCTCACACTTCTTCATACTGGTCACTGGAAGTTCAACATGACACCTCATGGCAATGAACTCTCTGAGGATCTGAAAAAAAAATGTTGCTCTACATAAAGATGGCCTAGGCTATAAGAAGATTGCCAAGACCCTGACACTGAGCTGCAGCACAGTGGCCAAGACCATACAGCGGTTTAACAGCACAGGTTCCACTCAGAACAGGCCTCGCCATGGTCGACCTAAGAAGTTGAGTGCACATGCTCAGCGTCATATCCAGAGGTTGTGTTTGGGAAATAGATGTATGAGTGCTGCCAGCATTGCTGCAGAGGTTGAAGGGGTGGGGGGTCAGCCTGTCGGTGCTCAGACCATACGCCACACTCTGCATCAAATTGGTCTGCATGGCTGTTGTCCCAGAAGGAAGCCTCTTCTAAAGATTATGCACAAGAAAGCCCACAAACAGTTTGCTGAAGACAAGAAGACTAAGGACATGGATTACTGGAACCATGTCTTGTGGTCTAATGAGATCAAGATAAACTTATTTGGTTCGGATGGTGTCAAGCGTGTATGGTGGCAACCAGGTGAGGCGTTTAAAGACAAGTCTTGCCTACAGTCAAGCATGGTGGTGGGAGTGTCATGGTCTGGGGCTGCATGAGTGCTACCGGCACTGGGGAGCTATAGTTCATTGAGGGAACCATGAATGCCATCATGTACTGTGACACACTGAATCAGAGCATGATCAGTATACAGAATTCCAGCATGATAATGACCCCAAACACAACTCCAAGAAGACCACTGCCTTGCAAAAGAAGCTGAGGTTGAAGGTGATGGACTGGCCAAGCATGTCTCCAGACCTAAACCCTATTGAGCATCTGTGGGCCATCCTCAAACGGAAGGTGGAGGAGCACAAGGTCTCTAACATCCACCAGCTCCATGATGTTATCATGGAGGAGTGAAAGAGGACTCCAGTGGCAACCTGTAAAGCTCTGGTGAACTCCATGCCCAAGAGGGTTAAGGCAGTGCTGGAAAATAATGGTGGCCACACAATATATTGACACTTTGGGCCCAATTTGGACATTTTTACTTAGGGGTGTACTCACTTTTGCTGCCAGCAGTTTAGACATTAATGTCTGTGTGTTGAGTTATTTTGAGGGGACAGCAAATTTACACTGTTACGCAAGCTGTACACTCACTACTTTACATTGTAGCAAAGTGTCATTTCTTCAGTGTTGTCACATGAAAAGATATAATCAAATATTTACAAAAGTGTGAGGGGTGTACTCACTTTTATGAGAGACTGTATATTAGAGATTTTTTTATTTTTTAGCTTCAATCGAAAGTTATTTCATATTCATTTAATGACCATGTTGCCAATCATCATTGGCTACTGAATGAAATTTGCCACTAAAGCCTCTATCATATATCTGTTACTTGGGCAGGGGTTATTTCCAAGGCCAAACAACTTTGATTACCTTCTTATTGCTTAATTTGAACCTGGCACTAATTCAATATAAAGTGTTATCTGTGATTATTGGCATCAGTCTGAGGAGACCTCTTGGCGCCCTGCACTTCATTACTGCCAGCCAATAAAAAAGCTGTTGTCCAGCAATAGGTTCATTCATCAATCTTTCAAATCTAATCAATCTACCAAGGTTGTGGGTAAGTTTTTTCACAGGTCAAACCGAAAAAAAAAGAAGAAAAATCTCAGTTTTGGCAATTTTGAAATAACATGCATATTTTGATAAGTTCATGGCACAGTTGATTTACATGTGGTGATGCCCACAAAACTCAGTGTGCTGAAAATGACAAAAGAATGACTGAATAGAAAAAGAGTGCCTCCTAAGCCTGGTATGTGTTGCTAAATTTCCAATAATGCAGTTCAGCCACTGCACAAGTCAGCTCTGATGGAAACCCTAAGCAGCCATGCATTATTATAGTTTTTCTTTCTTGTTTTCTCATGATCAGGACTTAATTTTCTTGTGATCTTGTTATAACAAAATAGTTGTTTTTATTGTTCTGGAGGCAGTAAAAGCATTGCACAGTCCTGCAGCATCATGGATGAACAAATTAGTTTTTACTTTGATCAGACTCATAACTCACTCAAACTGAAATAGCTCTATGTCTGTCAGTGACTGACAAATTCCACTTTAGTGTCTGACACTTGAGAAGGGGACAGCCCTCTCTTTTAATGCGGAAATAAAGTCCATCTCTCCAGCAGGCAGTTATTACAGTGCCTTGCGAAAGTATTCGGCCCCCTTGAACTGTTCGAACTTTTGCCACATTTCAAGCCTCAAACA
>JAFFST010046735.1:13864-26276 GCA_022414735.1 Noturus placidus
AAATTGCATTTTGTGTTTACTTGTGTTGTCCTTGACTATTGTTTAAATTGGTTTGATGTTCCGAAACACTTAAGTGTGACAAACATGCAAAAGAAACAGGAAATGAGGAAGGGGGCAAACACTTTTTCACACCACTGTATATAGTAGAGGAGCAGTAACTCACTGATTTTCAGATCCATTCGTATACTCTGGGCACAAGGTGCCAACCCATCTCAGGCCACAATCGTGCGCACACACTATGGACAATTTGGAAACACCAATCAGCCTACTACGCATGTTTTTGGACTGGGAGCGGAAACCCGAGTACCCGGAGTCTGCATAGTCTATTTTAATTTGATTAATTGGACGGGGGCAAACTTTCAGTACCCTTTTTTTTTCGCTCACTTAAAATAAAATCCACGAACTGAGTGTTAAAAATATAAACTTCAGACTAAAACTTTACACAACTGTTATATTTAAGACTGAAAAGAACCACACACACACCAGAATATAGATTATTTATTTAGGACTGTAGTTTAATTCTTTGCTTTTTGTACAACCATAAAATAAATAAAGTTTATAACTAAATATATAAACTGTAAACTGAAGAAAGTCATTGTCTGTGTCTCTGGGTATCTGCTAAAGCGAGCGGCGTCACATTACGTGCGTATGACATCATGCCATAGACTAGGAAGCGGCTTAAATTGCGGTTAGTAAAAATACCGCTCGTGTTCCATTTGAGACAATATTACCTTTCTAAAATTCATACACTAGTTGGTAGAGTACACAATCTGGGACACAACTTTAGTATTTACTCTCTGATGCATGTTTCAGAGGTGAGTAAACGCACCCCATGTCACGCTCAGACCAACTAATCGATAATGAGATTCGTTGACAATGGTTTTCATAATAGGTTATGTGTTGCAGCTCTACCACTACCCATTTCTGAATCTTCATATTGTGTTACCCATAATGTGTTACAGCAGTCTCTCTCAGTGCTGTAAAAGCAACGATTGTCAGATATAGAGCAACGTCATACGTATAGGCATGCTATTTCATTGTTTAGGAAACGGATACCTAACATGTTACTTAAAGAAATGCTATGGCAGTATGTTTGGGACAGGCTCCCTGCAACCCTGGGTAGGATAAGCGCTATAGAACAGCGGTCTCCAACCTTTTTTGCACCACAGACTGGCCTTTAAGGTGTGGTTGATAAATACAACAAAATAAAATTATGACGGGCATAAAAAATAATAATAAACGTGAATCCGCAACTTTATTAGCAGTGTCCTCGTAACACCACACCATTATTTTTAGCAGTAATGTATCACGTGACCGAGACAAGCGTCTTGACATGCGTCAAGAGTGAGTCATAGACGGATGTAATGGAGGAGAATCCGGTCATTTTTTAAAACAAAACCTCGTTCAGACTCGGATAATAAATAAAATGGAAATAATGTAAATTATTTATTCTTTCTGTGCGGCCCGGTACCAAATGACACTGGGGTTGGGGACCCCTGCTATAGAAAACTGATTGATGGATTATGCACTTGGATGGTTATATAAGATAACATGACTTCTAGCATTGGAACACTTATGGTGATTGTGTGTGTTGCAGAGACACTACCACCCCATGGTGAGGAAATACGCCAGTCATCTGTTGACTGGAGCGCCGAGTGAAGGTGCCGGTGCACTGAGTTTAGAACTGAGCAGAAGGTAAATCTCTCACTTTTCTATGTTGAAAGTGATTTACTGTTCAAGGATGGATATAAATGATTAATTAATTAGCGAGTCCAATATGCTGCCTACTGCCATGTTCTGCTCGCCTGGAAGCTCAATTAACTTCCTGCCAGGGAAACTTTGAGGCTAATGAAAACATAAGCTTAGGCTAACTTTTCAGCTATGAGTTATGATGTTTTCTCATTGCACTAAAACACACAAGATTTTATATAATTTTGACTTGATAAGTGTTTATCAAGGAGGCTGTGTATTGTGTGCTTGAATTGGGGGTGTCGACCAGTTTTTTTTCCCCATTTGTTCTCCTGATTCCGGAAATAATTTCTGTTTCATCCATTTGGCAGAGCACCCGTGCAGCTGTTTGAAGATTACAGTGTGAAGGACATGACCTTTAATCCACCCGTTGCAGGACCACCCAAGAAGAAGGTGAGTGCTTGCTGCTCTAAATGACCTTCAAAATGTATTTGTTATACAGCTCCAATGCAGGTTGTTCACTCGTACTGTTTTTCAGGAGCGCTTTACAATCGGTGAGGCTTTCCTGGACCCTGATCTGAAAGTGCAGATCAACGCAGCTCTTCAGGAGGACGAGCTAATCCCCCTTGATTTTGCAGCACATCGGATACAGAAGTGAGGGAATTGTAAATACGTCTGTATTACGATGTTTTATATCAGTGTTTCAAATAAATTAAAAAAAGCACATTTTGGTGTAAATATTTGTAAAGAATCCTTAAAGGGGGATGAAGGCTGGGTTTAAAAGTAACATTAAATAACAGAAAACACTGCAATGCAATATTAATGAGCCTGATAAAACTCAGAGAGAATAAAACCCTCGGGGCTTCTGTATGTGTAGCTTTTCAGCAAAAAGTGCTTCATGAACTTGATTCAGGGGTATCCTATCAGCCTTCTAAAGCAAGTTAAGGGGTGGGGGGAAATTAGTCATTTTCTACAAGATTTAGTCTTTTTTATTGTACAACTTATTTCCTCCACAACAGTCACAAGATGAACACAAAAGAAAGAAAGAAGTGCTGAACAATAAAATCTATTACACAGGCATCACTTTAACTGATTCACTGATCACAATAAATCAACTTGATCACTGATGACATGAAAGTCAGTGGAAATGAAAGTCAGTGCTAACAAAGCTGCACTACACACGAAGAAAAACAAAAAGTACACGTGTGTGTGTGTGTGTATATATAAAAAATTGTCACCAAAGCATCACTAAATACTTCATTCTTAATTACAAAAGTATAAACAATATACACATACAGTACAAGCTAGCTGGGCAGGATTTACACCCTCCAGAATAAATTAGGTACGACATGGCTTTAATAGTTCTATCGTATATCCGTGATATGTACAAGAGAAGAAATACACGGCCGACCCGGGCTATGCTTTTAAATAAATAAAGACAAGACGAAAAGGGGGGAAAAAAGAACTGACAAGAGGCAGACGTTTCCAACATTCATGCAGAACAGGCCCACTTTTACATTTAATAAGCAGTCACGTTAAAGATATGGACAGACTAGAGAAGAGAATAATGTTACACATTGAGGCTCCACGAGGTAGCAGAGGTAGTCAGGGACATTTCAAAGTGAATGAATTAAACTGTGTGGAAAATACACTTACAAACGAGTACTTGAGTGCAAAAGACACGCTTGTGCAACATGCAAAATGTTTTACAAACATCAAGAAATAACACTGGGAGGAAAACCCTTCAGGAAGTCGTCTTTCTAACACCTCATCCCAGAAGCAAATACATTTAGAGTCTCAAAACAGTAAAACAGGTGTACTTTACTGGTGCTGTAAAATTAAGCGTCACGTTTAAGATTTCTAACATGATTGTTCAGAGAAATAAAGAAACCAGCCAAAATAACGAATTGTACTACATACAGAGACTGAAGTAGAACGCTGTAGTGCCTTTGTGTTGGTCTTTTAAATAAACAGACAGAGGGTGCGTTTACTTCTTACACCAACTTAAAACAATAAATAAATTAGTCTTCCTTTTAAACCAATTATACGTGTGGTAGTGTTACGCCAGTGTGCTAATGTTCTTCCTATTCAACTACAGGGGGTCAGTTTCAAAAAAGTTCAATAAATATTTTACAAAATGCTTTTTTTTTTTATTAAATAATATGCTGTGACCAAAACCGACTAATTTAAAAAAAAAAAATGTGCAAAATAACAGCACGCAGTACATTCATATGCGTTTTCTCAAAGACAAGTACTGCAAAACATAGAACTTCCACAATGAAGGAGTGAGCTACTCCTGTGACCACTTGCTCGCTAAAGCAGTCGAGGAAGAAATAAAAAGCGCCGATGGAGACGAAAGTGACCTGAAGGACGTGAGGAACCAGTGTTGACCTTGCTGCTGGCTGTGTCTCACGCTCTCCGTGTTCTGCTCAGTCACTGTGGGCTCCGTGTCTTACACTCAGTGATACTCCACAACCTGGAAGCTAACCGCTTACAGGGTACCTGTCCCATGATGCTCTTCACTCAGTGTGTGAGAGGCCATCGTGTTGCCTAAAGGTCAGAGCGCTGCGGCTCGACTCATTTGTGCAGCTTCCAGTTCCACAGCAGGGGGTAGGACCAGGTGGAAGGGGGCGGAGGAGGGAGGGGGGCAAAACCCAGACATGCCTCTGCCACCCATGCTTTCAGTCCCAACACCAATGCAGAGCCTATGGAGAAACACACACGTCATGAAATTCAAAACATGAGAGCCCTGAGACTAGCTTTGCTCTAACGCATCATATTTCATATCAGATTCTGTTGTCTAGGAGGGAAAAATTGGATAAGAGTTTAATCACAAACATGCTGCAGGGTTCCACACACACACACACACACACACACAACTGCAAAATCTCTCATTCCGCAGCACTACTGAAGGTGAGGTACAGATGCAGTCTGTCATTTTTATACCACAGCGTTGTTGAATTCTCTGTTGTGATTGATTGAGACAGTAACATAATAGCTTTATATTAATGCTCTTATTCTAATGCGTTATTGTTTCCATAGTAACAACGTATACCAGGATTTGCTGGATGAATTCTGGCCAAATAAATGGATTGTCGATACAACAATGATAGTTTCCTCTTAGGAGACATTTATACTAACTAGTCTTCAGGACAGAGGGTTTTGTGCTTTCCGCTTTCTCAATAACATGACAAGCTGCATATTTCGGTCTTATTAAATGGAAGAGAGGCTGGTGAGGGAACTAGCTAACGAGGTAGGACTTTTGCTGTGGTATAAGAGGAATAAAAACACATGGCTGCATCGCACCAGCCCGCCGGTGATCATTTTCCTGTAACATCATGCTTTATTCCATAAATACATCATACTGTAATATGTTATAAGAAAGTCAAATGAATCACATGGGCTGGAAATTGGGCTCCACTCCCTCATTGTTCACCTCTGCCGCCTTTTCCCTTAAAGTCACGTTCAGTTTCAACCAGGAAGAGGGGTGTTTTCTTTGCAATTGCAATTCACCTTACAGCCAACAATGCTAAAAGCTAAAACGAGTAGATGTATTGTAATTAACAGAATATTAGTGGTGGATGTACGGGGCGGCTGTGGCTCAGTCGGTAGAGCGGGTTGTCCACTAATCCACTAATCATAGGGTTCGCGGTTCGAATCCCGGCCCGGGTGATCCCATGCCGATGTGTCCTTGGGCAAGACACTGAACCCTAAGTTGCCCCCGATGGCAAGCTAGCACCTTGCATGCAGCTCTGCAACCATTGGTGTGTGAGTGTGCTCTCATTAGTAAGTCGCTTTGGATAAAAGCGTCTGCTAAATGAATAAATGTAAATGTAGCTTCAGAGTACAGTCTCCTCCCAATGTATTGGGACAGCAAGATCTGGGTTGGAGATCAAAAGATGAACATAAAATGATAGATCAGAATTTCAGCTTTCATTTCCTGATATTTACATCTAGATGTGTTAAACAATAACTTGGAACATGGCACCTTGTCTTTGAACCCACCCATTTTTTTAAGTGATCAAAAATATTGGAACATGTGACTGATAGGTGTTTCTTGCTCCCTAGGTGTGGCCGCTTAAATTGATTGTTTAAACAACCAATAATACTGAATGTCTACTCTTGGTTTGAGCCCTAGGTTGTACCTGTGAAGACTGCATTGGTTGTTAAAAAGGATAAACTATCATGAAGACCAGAGAGCTGTCTATGGGAGAAAAGCAAGCCATTTTGAGGCAGAGAAAAGAAAGAAAATCTATCGGAGGCATTGCACAAACATTGGGCACAGCCTTTACAACCATTTGGAATGTCCTAAAAAAAGAACAAAACCACTAGTGTACTGAGCGAAAGACAGAACAGGTCGGCCAAGGAAAACAACATCAGCTGTTCAGAAACAATGTGAGAAATGAGAAGATAAACACAAAAAATCAATAACAAAATTAGTCTGTGATTAGTTTCTATTTCGCATCTAGAGGCCACGCTCGTACTGTATAATGACAGTGGACTCTTCTCAGCCGCTCCTGTCAACGGACGCAACCGGGAAAATCTATCGGTGATATTTTTTGGCCGATAACCGATATCTCCAGTCATCAGTTAATGGTGCTGATTAATCGGCAAAACCAATCAAACGGTCAACCTCTAATATAAGCTCATGGTGGAGGTAGTGTTATGGGCTTGGGCTTGCATGGCTGCTTCTGATACAGGCTCACTAATCTTTATTGATGATGGAACTCATGATGGTAGCAGCAGAATGAATTGAGAAGTTTACAGGAACATTTTGTCTGCAACTTAATAGAGAAATGCATCCAAATTAATCAGGAGGAACTTTATCATGCAGCAAGACATTGATCCAAAACACACTGCCAACTCATCAAAGGACTTTATGAAGGGGGAGTGGAAGGTTTTATACTGGTCAAGTCAATCACCAGACCTTAACCCAGTTGAGCAGCATTTCACCTCCTGAAGAGGAGAAACCCCCCTGAAATGAACAACAACTGAAAGAAGCTGAAAAAAGCATCACAAAAGAAGAATGCAACAGTTTGGTGATAGTGGGTCACTGACTTGTTGCACTTATTGCAAGCAAGGGATATATGACCAAATATTAAGTGTTATTTACGTTAAGACTCTGTTCCAATACTTTGGATATTGCATCTAGATGTAAATATCAGGAAAAGAAAGCTGTGAATCCTTCGATCTCAAACCCAACTGTATTCAGTGCACAGAAAAAACAACAGAATTGGCCTTGCTGTTCCAATACTTTCGGAGGGGATTGTAGTTCACCTGCTCTTGCCATGCTTGTAGTGTACGCGATACATTTATCTTTTTTAAGCACTTTAACCAACACTGCTGAGATTAAACTAGACTCCTGAACTATGGTTTTCGGTGCAACTGCACACGCTTCCCAAATTACGCAACACCTGTCTCCTGGCTTCGGTTTAGCAAGCCAACAGAGCAGACGGAACTTATCGCGTCAGAACCAGGAAGTGTGGTGAATCAAATAATCAAATAAATAAGGCGCACGAGTTCGATAAAAAGCTGACGGAGGCTGGAAAGCTTTCGGGCCAGCGTTCTGCTTTAAGCTGTTTGATCTGTGCCTGAACGTGTCCATGTTCCAGAGCTCGCTGTACCTGGCCAGGACTCCATGCACTGCACACGCAAACACACACACATCGGCAGGCGTGAGTTCAGTCCAAGGCGTCGGGTGGAGGCGGAGCTCCGCGCTCCTCCTTACTGTGTGCTGCCTCGCTCGAACCAGGCCCGTTCATCGTCACGCTGCGACTGCGGCCTGTCAGCTTCCAAAGCTCACTGGCAAACGACACGCACTTCCTCTTATCCTCACGCCCAATCTAGAGCACGCATGAATGAAGACACAAATCAGCAGAGAGCAAAAGGAAGGACTGATGCCTCCTACACGCATACAACAAACCAAACCATTTGTATCAGTAAGACTCATAACGTGTAATGCAAGTGGAGAAGCTTTCATCTCCCGTCTCATACCTGCTCCTTGAGTTTGAGGATGAACTTGCCGGGGCCCTTCCACTTGCTTTGGGCCTGGAAAACACACTCGTGATCAGGCAGCACACGTTGAGCGGGTTTAGTTGAAGACACCTTCTTCCCGGGTGCTTCACGGCCCACCTCCTCAATCAGCACATAATCGCTGGGGTTTGGGTTGCTCAGGATGCTGACTGAGTACTTTGCTTTGCTCAGTGCCTGCGCGTTATCAGAGACGGACAGAGGGGTAGGTTAAATAAACGCCTATCAAGCAAACCAACCAAGCCTTAGGAACTCCTTATAGCAATATACACACATATTAATCTAGCATGGAATTCCTGCATCTTCTTAAATCACTGTTCAAATCATTAACAATACAAGTGACCATTATGTGCCACATTGTTCGGACCTGCTGAATGATGTCCTGTGCAGTGCTGTAGCGTGGTGCTTTAATGACCGTGCGAGGCTGCTCGGGCGAAACATCATGAACGTGGACAAAGAACACGTCCTCGTCCCCGCCGCTGCTCGCTTCCTCCGCTCGTTCCATCTTGTCGTTCTTCTCATTTAAATTCTGCCAACACAGCGCACGGTTTAGTCAAAACAGGGCAGGGTGCGATTCAGTGAGCAGCCAGCAGGGGGAGCAAATAACGTTCTGGTCACAAACGAACATTGCTTGTTTTCAGTCAAAACATCATAATTCTTTCAATCCACTCAGCCACCAGCACATGCTTTCCATGTAATTCAACTTTTCAGAAAAGTACCACTGCGTGAAACTGATCAGGTCACAGATTTGGAGGGAAAAATTTATCTTGTTAGTGAGCGAAGGGCGGCTGTGGCTCAGTCGGTAGAGCGGGTTATCCACTAATCCACTAACCGTGAGGTTGGTGGTTTGAATCCCGGCCCGGGTGATCCCATGCCGAAGTGTCCTTGGGCAAGACACTGAACCCTAAGTTGCCCCCAATGGCAAGCTAGCACCTTGCATGCAGCTCTGCTACCATTGGTATGTGAATGTGCTCTCATTAGTAAGTCGCTTGTAAATGTAAAATGTAAAATGCTATTTCTGTAAAGCTGCTTTGAGACAATGTACCATTGTAAAAAGCGCTATACAAATTTATAAATTATTATTATACGAGGAGATTTCCACCATGCTGCCAATGTATCAATGCTGAAACATAGCCAAAAATAATAACTTCTCTATTTTTGCTACGTTCAACGGTACATAATGTGACGTCCCAGTTTTACAGTGGATGCATATGGCTAAGTCACACAAGCAGCTCAAATTCTCTTGAATTTCAAAGCTATAGTGAAGGTAAACAACCTCCTTGTCCTTGTGTTAAAGTCTTTATTTAATCTTGTACTTTTAAAGAATAATAATTCTACATATTAAACTGTTGCCGATACTAGCTACGCCAGGTAAGAACACTGTTATGGCTCCAGTGTACATGTTACATGAGCATTTTTTTTTTTAAATATCAGCACAAATGACACGACGGTCAGCACTTTTTCTGGGAAAACAAATAGATTAGTGTGAAAGCAGCTCAGAAAATGTTCTAAAGGTATGATCAGAAGAAATGGATTCTGAAAATGAGTGAGACTTTTTATATAAATGTGATTAAAATGGGGAAATTTATCAACACTGCCAAAATGAATTTTCATATTGTGATATTTTATTAATCTGTGCCACCACTAGTCTTGAGTGGCCAAACATTGCGATTTGACAAATTTACGCCAATTATAAATATACTGCTTTGCTCAATTGTTTCTAATTGTTGCGCAGTGTTTGGGCAGCTTGCTAACTGCCCCTTTTAGAGCGACAGAATGATTACACCTAGTGGTCAAAAATGGGAACTGCAACAAGCACTAGACTTCCTACTACTGGTTCCCATAGTAACCTTTAACAATGAGTGGTGTGACTAGCATTCCACTTTTCACAACAAACCAGTTTATTTCCAGCTAAATTGAAACATTCTGGAGCGTCTGTATATAAAATTCACCAGTGTATATATGCATCATATTCCAAGAGATGAAGGAGAAGCAGTGTGCGCTCTTTGCCGTTACGGCCATCTGCGGCAGAAGCACAAACACCGGACTCACAGGCAGCTCTACTGTCTTCAGTCCCATCTGAGTCGCTGCGCCAAGTCGCTCCAAATTTGCATAAAGTTAAACTTTTCTCAACTTTGTTGCGGTGCTGGACACGCCCAAATCTAGTCGCTGGAATTCGCCAGCTCTCATTGAAAATGAATGGGCTCTGGTCACTTTGTCGCTGCGAGCCGCTGTATGTGTGAACGTACCTTAAGAGAGGCCAACTTTACTTTATGCTCAAGAGAAGGAGGAGCAGACAGGACCGTTAATGACAGTTTTGGGCAAGTATACAAATACTCCACGCCCACCTCTTTTATAGCAGATAATCCGAAATTAAATCGAATGAAATCTGAATAAGACCTCCATTTACCTCCTCCTTGGCTTTAAGGCATAGGCGGCCCACGTAGCCCTCCTCAGGCTGCCAGCTGTGCAGCACTCTGAGAACCCTCTCGTCGGATGCTAGAGGACGCTGCTGAGGAACTTTCTTTGCGTCGCACTTTTCCTTTGACAGCGGTATCTTCTCTTCCATCAGGAAGTAGTCAGCGGAGACATCTGGAACCAGCTGGCGAGGGCAAGAAGACAGCAAGTGTTTACAGGAAAATCACAGATTTATGTGTGTGTGTGTGAGAGAAAGTGTGCTGCATCTATTTATTTTGCTCACATGGTTTGGTTTCATTTGACCATTTAAAGAGTCACTGTAAATCAGGGGGAAAAATTTATTCTGATTGATCACCTATGATGAAACATTTCTATAATAATGGGTGTGGTCACATCCAGGATGAGTCTGCCCCATCCACAGGTGCACACGGGCTCACTGAATGGTTTCATGAGGATGAAAATAATATAAATTTTATGCTACGGCTTTCGCAGTTACCGGAGAGAGATTTTAGATCAACCATCATAATCATCAAAACACTAATCTATTGGAAGAAAGGTGCATTGAAGCTGTTCTGGTGGCTTGTGGTGTCACACCACCTTACTATCAAAGCTAAACATTCTTTGTCCCTTGTCCTTATATACAGTATCTCACAAAAGTCAGTACAACCCTCACATTTTTGTAAATATATGATCATATCTTTTCATGTGACAGCACTGAAGCAATGACACTGCAATGGTTCCCTCAATGAACTGACAGGCTGACCCCCCACCCCTTCAACCTCTGCAGCAATGCTGGCAGCACTCATACGTCTACCATGAATGCCAACATGTACTGTGACATACTGAAGCAGAGCATGATCAGTATGCAGTATTCCAGCATGATAACGACCCCAAACACACCTCCAAGACGACCACTGCCTTGCTAAAGAAGCTGAGGGTGAAGGTGATGGACTGGCCAAGCATGTCTCCAGACCTAGACCCTATTGAGCATCTGTGGGGCATCCTCAAACAGAAGGTGAAGGAGCACAATGTCTCTAACATCCACCAGCTCCGTGATGTCATCATGGAGGAGTGGAAGAGGACTCCAGTGGCAACCTGTGAAGCTCAGGTGAACTCCATGCCCAAGAGGGTTAAGGCAGTGCTGGAAAATAATGGTGGCCACAAAAAATATTGACACTTTGGGCCCAATTTGGACATTTTCACTTAGGGGGTGTACTCACTTTTGTTGCCAGAGGTTTAGACATTAATTGCTGTGTGTTGAGTTATTTTGAGGGGACAGCAAATTTACACTGTTACACAAGCTGTACACTCACTACTTTACATTGTAGCAAAGTGTCATTTCTTCAGTGTTGTCACGTGAAAAGACATCACATATTTACACACGTGAGGGGTGTACTCACTTTTGAGAGATACTGTATGCATTTATTTGTTTATTCATCCATCCAAGCATACTGTTATGTATCCCTTCATCTTCATTCATTATCTTCAGTTATCCATTTCATTTATCCATCCATAGATGTATTTATTTTTCCCATTTGTCGTTCAATCCTTACTACACATTTATTCCATCCCACTAAACCTTTATATTAGTCAGCTATCCAGTTCCTGCATTCACCCATCAGTCATCCTTGTGTGGATAGAAACACGGCTTGAAAAGATGAATAGATACACAGGGGGCATCCATTCATCCATCTATGTGTGTGTGTGTGTGTGTGTGACTCACCACGTTAAGTAGTTGCTTTGCTGTGGTGTGTTCTTTCATGCCGAGCACAGTAAAAGGTTCGGGTCCTGGAGCGCCATGCACAGTCACTTTGTGCTGCTTCGTCACTCGCCTCTCCTCCGAGCTAAACAACTGAACAAACGAGAGAACGGCAACAGCCCATCATCAAACACCGTGCAGCATTAGATCATGTTATAATCCAGATAACTTCATGTGTTTTCACAATCGATTATTATTATTATTATGTCCGATTAATCGATAAATCGGATGGTGCAGGGCAAACTTCCAGTACCATTTTTTTTCCATTTATTTAAATTAAAAGACACACACTGAGTGTTACAAAATATTAACTTAAGATTGAACTGTACTCAACTATTTGTCTATATAAGACTGAAAAGAACCCAATACACACACCAGAATATATTATTCATTTAGGACTGTAGTTAAATGCAGTGCTTTTTTTGCATCTATAAAAAGAAATGCATACATACACATATATACACACAAACATACACATGCATGCATACACACACACACACACATACATTATATATA
>JAFFST010046735.1:26296-40926 GCA_022414735.1 Noturus placidus
ATACAGTGCCTTGCGAAAGTATTCGGCCCCCTTGAACTGTTCGACCTTTTGCCACAGCAAAAGGTGGCGCTACAAATAATTAACTTAAGGGGGCTGAATAATTTTGCTCGCCCAATTTTTCAGTTTTTTATTTGTTGAAAAAGTTTGAAATATCCAATAAATTTGGTTCCACTTCATGATTGTGTCCCACCTGTTGTTGATTCTTCACAAAAAATTACAGTTTTATATCTTTATGTTTGAGGCCTGAAATGTGGCAAAAGGTCAAACAGTTCAAGGGTTCAATGTAACAGTTCAATATACACACATTAGATAGATAGATAGATAGACAGACAGACAGACAGACAGACAGACAGACAGACAGTATTTGAGCATTACTTTTTATGGAACAAACAGCACATAGTCCTACAATCCTAGCATTCCCTGGTTGATTGGTAGAACCTGTCATTCCCCAGGAATTAGTTCAAATATCATTGGTACAAATACCAGGATCAGTTACATTTTATTGTTGGTATGACATTTAATTTGACTCTCAGAATTATCTTTTGTTTATTTTATCCATCAATGCAACACTTCAACTTTACCAGTCATAGGTTTTTGCAAGTTATATTACATTTTGTAAATAAATGTAAACTAAATCCATCAATGAACGATCGCCAGGTCAGCTAACATGATATTTGTGAATACACGTGAATAACCAAATTGATTAATTTTAAAACATCTCATTTGAATACATTTTGATACATTTAACAAAAGTATATATATAATATTATTTAAACATTTTAAAAACTTTTCTACGGACCCTCTGCAATTACACCACTGACCACTAGGGGCCTGTGGAAGCACTGCTCTAGACAGTAGAGTACATAGTACATTGTACATAGTGTAAGTGTATAGTAAGTCATTTGGGACACAACGTATTTACTCTCTGAAGTGTGTTTTTGAAACAGAAGTAACGTAATGAGTAAATGTACCACGCACAGACAAACTAATCGATAATGAAATTCGTTGGCAACGATTTTCATAATCAATTATTTTAGATTTTATCGATTAGTTGTTGTAGCTCTAGTCATCACAGATTAAAATGACATCGGATTCAACCTAAGTTCAGTAAAGCAGTAACAGACTGTGAGGAAAGCAGAACTACACGCCATGCAGATCTCTATGATTTCCTGTATAGGTTCAGGCACTGGCCTGGAATATTGAGCCTCTGGGGATGAGTCGCATTCTTAAGATATTAAAACAATCAGAACTATTCCCAACTGTTCCCTGGACACGATCCATGGCACTAGACACTAGAGCTCTGAGAGCTCGGCTAAATTGTGAGCACGATTCCACAAATACACAAAATGAACAAAAGACATTTCAGGAATTTTGCTTGGAACATGAATACGCCATTAAGCCAATCAACTTTCACTATTCTGCGTTTCCAACATACATAATTATCATCACTTGAAATGGTGAGAGACATGGACAAATAATTGTACCCAGTAAAGGGAAGTAATAAGGGCCATGGAAAGGAAAGTAATTCGTAATAATTGGTGGAAAGAAAATGAATTCAAGACATAGAAGCTGTAGAGCAGTGGTCACCAAGCCCTCTTCTTCTTCCTTGAGATCTCCGACCAAAATCGAACACACCTGTTTTAGTTGATCAAAAGCTTCTTAAGGCAGTGATTAGATGGGCATGGGCTAAAGTCTTCAGGAAGGTAGAACTCCAGGAGCAGGGTTGGTGACCACTGTTATAGAGTGATTTCAGGTGTGGCTCTTGTGACAAGTTCTTACCACAGCGGCCGATCGTGCTCCTCCATCAGGACTCTCCTCTGTCTTGCGGCTGAACAGGAAGAGGGTAGAGACCTCCAACGCCTCATTGTGCTGATTCCTCAGCTGCAGGTGTCTGTAGCCTAAAGGAAGCATGCGTGAGCAAACTTAACGCTAACTCTGATTTTCTGGAACGCTTGTACTGACATTTTCCATACTGCGTCATTATTAAAATCAGCTACACTGAAGATAATATACAAAAGCATGTGTATGTGGCAAGGCCTATTTGTATAAAGTCTCGGGGCTTGGCGCTTGACTGCAACACCCTAACGAAAAGAAACGCGCTTTCCTAGCGCTGGCAATGTTTCTGACCGGGTTTGAGCGCCTTCAGCGGTAGGATCCTCTGTGCCGTGATCTGCGAGCTGTTGTTCTCAACGACAGCCAGACGTAGGAATGTCAGGTCTTCGAAGTGCACCTGGAAGGTGAAGCTCTCGCTCCACATGGGGTTGAGTGTGTTGCGGTGGATGGGCTTAGTGCGGAAGTGGCAAACGTCAGCCGGCAAGCTAAGCAACTCCACCTCCACACACGGGCTGCCATTGCTGTTTCCCGGGCAGACGTTCTGCCCAGATACCACCTGGTAAACGGGGAAGGACAACAAGAGTGCAGTTAATGCACACTACTGTGGATGACAAGGTAAAATAAACACCTGTTTAAGTAACACCTCAGGAATAACACAAAGCTGTTGTAAAGCTTAGTGCTTTGTAGGCCGTGTTTACACAATAAACTCGGCATTGTATACGGCACCGCATAGCAAATCCCATCAGTACTCCCTATTGCTGAGAGGGTGATGGACAGGTTTCTGTCCACATTACCAAATAAGCCAAAGACTATCCAGCAGAGGCACCATTAGTTTAAGTGATGGGTAAACCAACCCCTGAATAAATACGATAAAATTTCAACCAGTACCACGACTGCCTAAATTTACAAGCAAAGCTGCTGTGTGTTTAAATATTAGTGTGCGCACATTACACTTCCATCCATAATGCCTTCAACCAGAGCCAATACAGAAGACAGAACACAATCTGGGCTTAGTTTCGTAAAAGGCAAATAGCAATTTGAGCGAGCGTTACAGTACATGGCACACTCTCTACCAGTTAAGATGATGTTGAATATACAGTGCTTTGGGGAAACCATATTCGTGCATGCACACGGTTTGTTTTTAACCATCTGACTCATGTTTTCTTTTGTTTATTATAACGAGGAGTCATTTTGGGAAACATTGAAGCAAGGAGGTCTGCATTAGGACATACGATGGGTTCCATAAATATTGGGAGACTTTGGAATTATTATTATTTTAGGTGTTGACCCGAGTATATTGGAGATTAAATTCAATAATGACTTTTGAAGAGACCAAAATTAACTGGACAAACTTAATCAGACATTTTAACATTTGGTCACAAATCCTTCGCAGTCATTGAAGTCTGGGAGTTCCATAGACATCACCAGATGCTGGCTTTCTTCCCTGGTGATGCTCTGCCAAGCCTTTACTGCAGCGGTCTCCATTTCCTGCTTGTCCTTGGAGTGTTATGCAGTTTTTTTGTTGTTGTTTTTTTTTTTTTACTGTTTTACCTTCGGCAAGTGAAATGCAGCTCAACTGGATTCAGGTTAGGTGATTGGCTTGGCCATTTCTCTGCCTTAAAAAAAAAAAGTCTTGGGTTGCTTTCGAAGTATGCTTCTGATCATTGTCTATTTGCACCGTGAAGCACATTTGGCTGAATCTGAGTAGATAATATAGTCATATACACTTCACTGTCAGCAGTCACATCATCAATAAATACAAGGGAATCAATTCCACTGGCAGCCATGCATGATCATGCCATAATATGGGGTAGTATGCTTCATGAGCAGTTCCCTTCCCTTCTCTTCCTATCATTCTGGTTCAAGTTGATCTAAATCATCTGTCCAGAAGATGATGTTCCAGAATTGTAAAGCTTTGGAAATATGTTTCAGCAAACTCTAATCTGGTCTTCCTGTTTTTCAGGCTTCCCAATAGTTTACATCTTGTGGTAAGGTAAACCCTCTGTATTTACTCTGGTCAAGTCTTCTCTTTATTGAGGACATAGATATACCTACCTCCTGGAGGGTGTTCTTGATCGGGCAAACTGCTGTGAAGGGACTTTTCTTCACCAGGGAAAGAATTGTTCAGTCATCTACCACAGCTTTTTTCCCCTGGCCTTTTGGTGTTCATGAGCTCACCAGTGCGTTCTCTTTTTCCTTACCAATGCACCATATAGTTGATTTGTCCACACCTAATGTTTTTCCGTCTCTCTGGTGGGTTTGTTTTCGATTTTTTAGCCTAATGATGGTTTGCTTCATTGACGGTGACCGCTCTTTGATCTTCGTATTGAGAGTTAACTCTCAGATTCCTAACGTAACTGCCACACCTAGACCTTTTATCTGCTAACTTGCAAGTGAAATAATGAGGGAAAAACACCTGACTGTGGAACAACTGAGCAGCCGACCGTCTGGTTACTTTTGGTGCCTTAAAAAAGACAGAGGGACCACATGGCTGTAATTCCGACATTTGGATGTAAATGCACTCAAGTTAAAGCTGAAAGTCCACACTTAACACTCATACATTACTTATGCTCATTACTTCAATAACCAAATATTATTGACCTGAATGTAACTATAGCTTTCATGAAAGCCGTGTGTGTGTGGTGACCAGAATTCGCCACATGTACCTTGCTGGGACATTTTTGCAGCTTTTATGTAAAGCCCCATAACATATCATTTTGATTACGAGGTTAAGGTTAGCTATAGATATAGACATGGTATTAATAATTATGTTATTATGGAAGATCCTCAGGAGGATAGCAAGACAAATGTGCATGTGTGTGTGTTCTTACAGTAAGTGAGTAGACAGTAGGGGTCATGTGCTCCAGGTCTCGCTCCAGTGGGCTGAACTGATGGTACAGATGGCAGGTGCGATCCCATAACACAGGTGGCTTTAGGACAAAGCCACAGTGACCGTTCACCTCGAACAGAGCAGTGTTCAGCTGCATGGGCAGATCTGCATGTGGACAATTATGATATTTTTTAAAAATAATTTTTTAAATTCCTTTCGCCCAATTTGCCAATACGAGTGAAGGCTAGCAAGCGTGTCCTCTGAGATGTATGAAGTCAGCCACCGTATCTTTGCTTTACATTCATGCTACATCACAATACATCTGAACACTCGGTGGAAAATGCTATCTGCCCTGTTCCACATACCGGAGCTCCCAGACACTTTATGATTGGCTACGTTGCTGTGAATGTTCTGGGAGAGAGTAACGCTCCCACAGATAATGATGATGAGTCTGTATTGGTCACATACATTACAGTGAAATCCCATATTCAATGTGCTGTGAATATCCCAGCATGTCTGGAAGTTGGGGTCAGAGCACAGGGTCAGCCATGATACAGCGCCCCTGGAGCAGAGCGGGTTAAGGGCCCAACAGTGGTAGCTTGCCAGTGCTGGTAACCTTCTGATCAGTAACCCAGAGATTCAAGCCAGAACTGCCCCCTTCACGACCGATAATGCTTTCTTAGCTTCCCAGCAGTCCCGGAGATAAAGTGAACACTTTTTTTTTTTACCACTCGGGATCAAAATATTCTCCATTTTACAAATAGCCATTGCTGGGCTTCAGATTCTGGAGACCCTCATAGCATCATTTCACTTCCAGCTGCGTTTGCTCAGGTCATCGCGAATTACATCCATTAAACATCAATTTAACAAGCGGACATTACCAGGTAATTATTTTGAAAGGTCATAAAATAGGTTTCTAAAATGTACTACCAAGCGCTGTTAATATTTCAACAGTTGTAAAAAGTTAATAACATTTTATTCATGAATGCATTATTAATAAGAGTCAAGTCTCAGTGATTAACATCTCATATTAACTTCTATGTATCTTGCAGTAAAAAAATAAATAAATACAAAATTCACGGTTAAGAAACATCATTTTTGATAGCTGTTGTAAGGGGCCGCTCACCGTCGGTCTGGTAGTTGAGGGCGACGAGTTGGATGCCATGCAGCCAGAAGCAGAGGGGGTTCGGGTTGGCAGAGTCGATGCGTGTGGCAGCAGGGTAGGTGCGCAACAGCTGGCGCTCTGTGTGCCCAATCAGTTTGGCGGAGTAACGACGACACAGACGCTTGGCAGCGTTCTCATTCACAGAGGAAATGTGGTAGCACTTGGGTGTGCGGATGATGGCGCTCAATGAGGGCGTTGTGCCTGTCGCTGGCATCGTCTGCTCCTCCCAGCTTGACCTTGTGCCATCCATATTGGCTGCAACAGAACAGGATTGTGATGAGGACAGAGACAGATCAAAGGGAGAGAAACTAGATCGGCTGATACCGTTACATTGGTGAACAAAAAGCTATTTTTGATATAGTTTAAAAACCCCCGATGATCAGGGACGATTATATCCCATCAATCAAAAGAGGGCGGGAAACACATCTATTTCGTGCTGTGTGTAAAGATGTCTATTGTGTGGAATGTCGACAAAACTGTGGTGTGTAATCTCTGTAAGCTCTGCACTACAAAAATTTTAGCAGTGAAGCGGGAGTTTCGCCGTAGAGTCTAATCATTTTTTATTTTTTTGCCTAGCTGCTCGCGCTGAATTAAAGCGCCAGTACAAAGTTGAAAGATTTAAATGAAGTTAAGTTGGCAAAAAAGTCTAAATTGCACAGAAAAATATTTGTAGAGTAGTATATTTCATATCCAGTTAATGTTAATATATAAAGTTGATATTATATATGACCAGTTTCAGGTTAATGAAGTATTAATGCTTGTGTTTGTGATGAGTGAATGGGAGATGAGGTTTTTTAGAATTCAGTCAATGTTAATTTGAATTAATAATATTCAATGAGTTAAGGAATCTTACTTTAATCTTCAGAATTGAGTTCATGTGTTAATGTTAGAGTAATGTGTGTTCTGTTTATGAGACCAGTTACTGTGAAACTACTTGCTGAAAGGGAGAGAATAAAGTTTTTATTTGCATTTCCTTTAGAATTATGGAATTAATTATTATTCATTCAAAAGAAGCTATAAAATTCAGAACTATCGGTATCCATTATCGTTTTCGGAAGAGATCACGCTGAATAATCTGTTATCGGTAATTGGCTCAGAAATTTTGCATCGTGCATCTCTAAAAGAAAGAGTGACATGCGCAAAGCCATTGAGTGTGTGGTGGCGTGGGAAAATCTTTCCTATGGTCAAATTTGGACATTTTCTACTATATATTTCTGAAAACAAGTTCTAGCATTTTAATGTCTGTTTATCCCCAAAAGCGAGAGGAGAGAAAATAGCATTTAAAGATTTCATTCCAATTCCAGTGAAAGAGGCCCACCTACATCAATATTTGTACCATAACTTCCGAAACGACTGGCATTTAAGCATACGAGCACTACAGTAATTTGTTCCCATCCTGCTATGAAAAGGTGAAAAGTATAAACATCAGCTGAACGCTAACATAACTCATGAGCTATGAATCATATCTGTGCCATTCTTGGCACTACTGGTTGCATAGCTGAGCTGGCACGACGCAGGTCAAGTGGGTAGCTACTGCATTCTAGTGTCTTGAGCACAAACTGTCTGAATACTGATGTCTGAAATGGGATCAAGTGAATCAAAATTCCTATCTGCGCATTTACTCGTGCCAAGAGCCACTTCCTGGAAGAGTGCTGTGAGAGAAGACTTTTTTTTAATGTGCGTTTGGGGGACTTTTAAAGGGTTGGAAAAGCTAAGTGGCCTTTTCCCAGGGGTGCTCCAAGTGGGTGTTCTGTTTCCTGTGTGAGCTGTGCACAGTGCAGCAGTACCTTTCCCTAAGCCGCGCACCAGCGTCACCGGCTCGCCAGGGCTCCCACGGACTGGGGCGTTGCCAAAGATGGATTTTCGGCTTTTGCGCTCCTTTCCTCTGTTAGAGCATGATGGGGAGTGGGTGGATAGGCCTAGTTCCCACACACACGCACACAAAGACACACACACACACACACACACACACAAGAGCGTGTTTCCTCAAGCTCCCAATAGATTGGAGCTGCTTGTTTGTTTAGCCTGTGCTCAAGGGACTGATGTTATTTCCATTCAACTTGAGCACCTGATTCTAATTTACCACCATGGGAGTCTCTACTGTCTTGACATGCTGGTTGTGAAGCTAGTGAAAAATGCAGCATCAGGACTCACTCACACAACCTTCGCTCAGACAAGAGACAATCAGTGCCTATATGTAGAAAGAGATCCTGTCTGAAATATAGGGCTACATGGGACCATCATTTGAAAAATGCCTAATTTTGTTTTAAAAGGTCTAATACAATAGATTTACATGCATCCGAGGACAAAAAACACTTTACTGTGCTCATAATTTAAATTGCAGCATTACCTTTTTCCCCCCAGTGTCACAAACGAATCGTTCAGTGATCCGTTCTAAAGGATTCATTCTAAACTCCTCCTTTCATAGAGCATACTCTGCTCTGATTGGTCAGATTTGACCAGTCTGTTGTGATTGGTCTACCGCTGTCAGCGAGCAGCCGATGAAGACCAGAGGCGGGGCTTTTTGTTACAAACCTATGTAGGTTAGTACAAGAATTAAGTCTGGAATTACAAACGACTCGTTTCAGTTGTTCAGAATCGGTTCCTTCTTTTGGGAATCAATAACTCCGTTTGTCGAGTGCTTTGATTTTGAAAACTTTGCAGAATTTTTACATTCACAAACAGCTACAACTATAACACACTACATGAAAGGTAATATCTGAAAAACCATAATAGATGCACTTTAAATCATTGTTGCCTGCTGCCATAACAATTTAACAAGCGAACGCTAGAGAACGGCAGCTTAATTGTGTTTATTCTCAATAACGTTCACACTCTGGGCGGAGTTTCCTAAAAAACTGAAACAAGCGAGCATGACACTGAACACTTCATCTAACAGATAAGATGGTAATTTAAGTTTAGACTGCAAGCAAGAGATCTAGCTTTTGGCTAGACTTATGTCTATGTGTTGTTGTGTCACTAGACATGATCAACTGCCTGTGTTCGCAGAGAGAAACAATTGGGTCCTATTTAAAAATGAACCACGTATGCTCTGCTGTAGCCCATAAGCAATCACACAAAAGATTATCGCATTTCCTCAACACCGTTTGGAACAAAAATTTTTTTAAACGTTTTAATCAAGACACAATGCCATTAGCATTTATTTTTTTCAGTCTGGTAACTATAACTCGCTCAGAAAAGTTCACAATGTTCAAAACGTTCTGTTCCTGTCTGAAACATGCAGACAAACACGTCTAAGATTCCGAAGCTCGTGGCCAGAAAGGCATACAAAACGTATAAAATGCTCCAGAGCCTGTGGATGGAGCTTCGGAAGCAGAGACTAATCTTAATGTTATGATGCCTTTAGGAACTTCCAGTGTTGCAGATGAGTATTGTTCATAATATAACACGCATAGATCATTTCAAGAAATCGATAGCAAATGGATTTTTACTACATTGCATCTATAAATTATGACCGGATACGAGCAGGGTGTTACGTTCACGTCGAGGATGCTGCACCTACCCGGGAACTTGATTGCTTGGCAGTAGATGACTAGGTCGGAGAGCTCCTGTGCGATCTGCCTGCTTTCTTTCTCATTCTGCGGCAGGTAGAACTCCTCCCCCAGCTCCATGTCAAACATCTGCACAATAGCAGTAAAGAAGCAGGCCGCATGTCAACCCTCATGTACAGATGTGCTAAAGAAAGTGCAGAATCACAGAGAGGCACAAGCTCAAGCCTACCTTTCCTTTACTCCCTGCTTTCTTAATCCTCTTTGGCAACTCGTCGTTGGACTCGTACTGAAGCTTCTCGGTCGACGACTTCCCCTCCGGCTTGTCATCCAGGATGTTATCTGTGCAGGAAGGTGCGAGAACATAACACGGTTTGTTTTCGTGGTTTAGGCCCTTGCACTGCCGCTCATACAGAGACACAGGAAGCGGAAGCATGGATTTCTTTTTCAAATTAGGCTTCGAAGCGATAACACCGGCGAGGTCGATACAAACAAACCCGCATTCGAAAAGCTTCACTCAAGAAGTTATTTCATTGCGATACGATGGCATGCTGGATTGGGTCCCTGGGGTGTGCCGGATGGGAACGGGCAACGTGAAAGGAAAGAATCCCTCGTCTCTTTCAGAGAAGGAGCACGGAGGGGCCTGAGAAACCAGATGGCTTTGTTTTTATTCTCTGATGAGCCTGTGCCGCTAGCAAGGTCACATCGTTTTCAAAAGAGTGTGGACAGAGGGGATGGGGAAGGAGAAGGGAGGGAGAGCAGGAGGGAGGGAGAGCTTGATGTTTACACACCACACCAGCCGTTTTAGATAAGTCACAACACTGCTCCAGCCATAAAACCAAACACACAGGCAATGCGCTTCTTCTTTTCATCAGTCCCACTCAGTTCCTATATACCTCCACCTGTGCAAATCAAGGCCTTATACAGAGCAAAGCACGTCACAGAAGACGGAGTGGATTTAAAAACCCGAGATGCACACACACACGCACATGCGCACACACACAATCACGGTTTACCTTCCTGGCTATAAGAGGCAGTGGAAGCATTGAGGACATCAGCTACAAGAGGGGAGAGATGAAAAGAAAAGGGCAGAGGAGAGAAAGGAAGGCAGGAAGGAAGACCAATAAGATGAGTAAATTCACATGCTTCGGAATAAAGATGCTGTTCTATGTAACTTAGTGTTTAACATGGGAACAGACCCAACATCCTGTCAAATCCAACTCTGCTTGAGTAATGTGCAAAACCAAGCCTACCATCAGACAGTGACTCATAGTCGTAGTCGTACTCGTCTTCCTCCTCATCTTCCTCTTCGTTGTTGCCAGGAGAACCAGTGGTGACGGGGCAGTTATTGGCTTGCGCTTGCATATGTGCTAGCTGAAGTGCCTGAACAAATGAAAAAGGAGGAGAGAAAACAAAACTCCTACATCATTCCATCGTTCCACCTTATCGCTCTCGTCTATCCTCTTCGTGCGGATGTTACAAATCTGTAAAAGTAGAGGGTGGGATTTCTCGGACCGGACTTCACAATAAATGATGAGTTTTGATTTGTAAGACTGCTTTAAACTGTAGACTTCATTAGTGAAGACGGACTGCGTTTAAAGAAACCTACTCATGGTTTAACATTTCCACATTGTTCTGGCAAAACCTAAGAAGGTTGAAGCTATATTAATGGAAGAAGAAAAAAAAACGGTCAAAAATGATATCAGGTTTGTGGGAGACCGCTACGCATACACATCGGCCAGAACATTAAAACCACCTGCTTAATATTGTGGTCCTCCTTGTGCTACCAAAAGAGCTCTGACTCATCGAGGCATGGACTCCATAAGATCTCTGAAGGGGTGTTGTTGTATCTGGCACCAAGACATTAACAGCAGATTCTTTAAGTCCTGCAAGTTTTTTATGAGGTGGGGTCTTTATGGATCGGACTCGTTTGTCCAGTACATCTCACAGACGCTCGATTGGATGGAGATCTGGGGAATGGGGAGGCCAAGTTCTAAAGCTTACGTGCCCATTGTAGGTACTTTCGGCAGTGGACAGGGGTCAGCATGGGCTACGTAACCCCATACACTGCAAGCTGCGATGCACTGTGCACTTTTTGTTATAGTAGCTCTTCTGTGGGGTCAGAGCAGAAGGGCTAGTGCACATCAGTGAGCCTTGGGCGCCCATGACCCTGTCGCCCGTGTACCGGTTGTCCTTCAACCACTGCCTACCAGGAACGCTCCACAAAACCTCTTACCCAGTCATCTAGCTAACAGTCGTCTAGACCCTTGTCAAAGTTGGTTTCTTCAAGAACTGACTTTTCACTTGCTGCTTCATATATCCCATAGTAACGAGACAATCAAATGTTATTCACGTCACCAGTCAGTGATTATAATGTTATGGCAGATCGGTGTGCAACTACCGTCATGCTTTGAACAATGTAATATCTACCCACCTTTTGTTTTAGGATGTCCACAGGGGCCTGATGTGCCTTTAGCTTCTTGTTCTTGAGTAAGATCTTGCCTCTTAGCTGCCAAGGTGAGGGGAGCAGTGGGTCATCAGAGAAATCACTCTCAAAAAGAAACTTGGTTACCAGCTTGTCTCCGAACACCACCTTCAAGCCAAACCCCCCCCCAAAAAAACAAGTACATGAAGTCGCTATGTGAGAAATTCATTTATATATTTTTAGATTTCACACAGTTGTAACAGTTAAGAATGTTTCATGGACCAAGCACAGCGAGATGACGCACCTTGAAGATCTCTGCCATTTTGCGCTGCTGAGGCAGAGAGCAATGGTTCTCGATGGAGAGGATCACGGGCATCTCGGAGTTCACGAAAGCAGAGCGATTGATGGCTTCCACCACGTCCTATGGAAGCAAAGAGAGGACTATCAAAAAGATACTGAACTATAAGAAACTGGAGTATTAACAGAATTTTTTTTAAATGGTCACTGTTCTTTTCTTTCCTTAAAACAGACCTTGAAGGGGATTTTGGTCGTTAAAGTGTGCCCATGGTAAATAACCGGCATGCCATCATCGCCATCCCAGCAGTCTAGCTCGACACTCCTGCATCCCTGCAACAGCACCTGTAAAGAAGGAGCGGTTATTCTAACAGAGTGCTGTGCAATAATAAAAGTTGTTGCAGAACAATTTTGAATAATAACCATATGGCTCCCAATCAGCGTTTTCATGACAACGGCACTATACATAGTTCTCCTAGCTATTTAACATCTCCTAACATGATCTGCACATGACGTTCATACGGGTGTAATAGTTTCAAATCGACGCAACGTGTAATATAAAATACTCTGGATGTTTCTATTCCAAAAACAAAATCACAGGATACATGAATCATATTTGAAGCATGTGGTCATGTAAATAAGCTGATCTGATCCATCGGAAATGGTCCGCAGCTCTGACCTGACTGTACAACTCCACTGAGGACTCTCCTTTCAGCTGGTGGCCTGTGAGGTACGTGTTGTGGGATGATTCAATGTAGTAGTATGAAAGCGGGTACTGCAGCTCGTCCGAGTTCACTTGAGACTCTTCGTTTTTGGAGGCATAGTTGTCCTTGTCCATGAGGAACCTTAAGAAATAACAAGTCTCCCTGTTACTCGGCTTTTGTTTATTTAACAGCATGACTGACTTATTGGTGTTTGGTTTCTGCGAGTTTTAATCATTAGGTTATTTCCGTTTCTGGTATGAGAAAGTAAATCTGTCTGCAACGTGTGCTGGATTATTATTATTTATTTTATTTTTTTAAGTGGGTCAGAGAACAAGACACAAACCTGGCAAAGCCCTCAAAGGACATCCAGCCCAGCTGGCGCATGCTCGAAGAAGGCTCGAATTTCTAGAGTTAAACGGAAAGAAATTACACTTGTAATTACATCAGTGTTTAGGTGTTTGATGTTCTCTAGCGATTTCTAAAGCAGCAAGAGATTAGTCTCTAACTGCCACTCAATGACTCTCCTCTGTGAAGAGAAAGGCAATAGAACACGATGATGGAGCAGTAAGTAGTATTAAGTAGCAGTACTTTATCCAGCACAGACAGTTCCAGCTCTAAAGTTCAGAACTTTGCAGGCGTGCATTTATTCAAAATCTAATCTACAAACTCATGATACATGGATTAAGCTTTGTTATTTTTATTCATCAAGCACCTGCAATACACTAAAGAATTTGATAAGTTCACCATGATTACGAGCTTTTAAAAGGTCAGCTGGGAAACAGTACTAGCGCTCACCTGGATGATGGTCAGGATCTCGTCGTAGGTCAGGTGCTCACGCTGGCAATTGACCAGGAAGTCATTGAGCTGTGGGATGGCAAGGCCCAGCACACCCAGCGAAGAGTGTTCGACACCTGTACCGTTGCTCACGATGCTAGCAGCGGCGATAGCGTCGGAAATCTGCTTCTGGTTTTCGGACATCTGCTGGCGGGTGCGGATGAACAGGCCGAGGTCAGAGCCGTTGCGGGTCAGCAGGTCTGCAGGAGTAGGTGGTGCTTTAATCAGTGTCGAAGTAAATGAAGTAACAATATAAAGATCACACAAATGCGCAGGATTTAGAGCTCGAATTAGGCATACATATGGATTTCTGTAAAGCTGCTTGGTGAGGATATCTATTGCTCCATCCCTCTATGATTTTGTGATTCCGAGAGCGCAGAAAATGCTAAATCTAGATTCTAAATTACCACGGATTTTCCGCGAATTTGAGCCAAGACGCGTCGTGATGACGTTGCACTAAAAGGCCTCGAAAAACTCTCTCATGCAATTGCGATTTCACCAATTCAAGTAGTTTTCCCACAAAAAAAAAGCACAAAAAACTCAGCAAAGTTGTATCGCAAAATTTTGAAAAAAGCCGCTGCAAAATCAAGTGTTTTTGGCTGAAACTATCACCAAAAAAAAACAACAAAAGAAAACCTCCTGTACGGACTGACTGTTAGAGGTGCGATATAAATTGAGTTGAATTGTTACTGATGGATATTTGAGCGTAGTGCACTTAAGGTTCTGCGCTAGCAGCCAAAAAGCTTAATATTCAGCTCTACACTTGCACTTTTCCTCATGATTAATTTGCTTCGAACGAAAGCGTCTGCAAATAAAGCAACGTAAACGCGCTCTTACTGACTAGCGTTTCTTTTCTGTGTACTGTGAAGCAATAATCACAAAAAAAGGATATTTTTAGGGCACAAAAAATAAATAAATAAATATATATATATATATATATATATATATATATATATATATATATATACACACAGTGGTGTGAAAAAGTGTTTGCCCCCTTCCTCATTTCCTGTTCCTTTGCATGTTTGTCACCTTA
>JAFFST010046735.1:46911-64198 GCA_022414735.1 Noturus placidus
GGGGGGGGGGGGGGGGGGGGTGATCTGGTGTATAAAGGCTATATGGTGTATGCCAAGCTGGATTTATACCACAACCGTTATCTTTGCACAAGAACTGGCTATTACTCTCAGCTGCTGTTCAGATTAAAAGTTTCTTTAGTAAAAGAAAACTGAAATATTGACAAGTCCATACAAATCCAAGCAAACACTGAAGCACTGTGCTTGAATTTTGTTCAATTTTGATAAGGAACAAATTCATTAAACAGGGCTAATAATTTACAATGTGTCCCTAATCTTATAAACTGACCATAAATTCAATCGTTTTCATTTTAATTAAATGAGAACAATTAACAATTAACTGTCACCCAAGAACAGTTTTTTCTATCTACTTTCTTTTAAACAGAGTAAGACTTTGTGAGCAATGAGAAAGCTTCATATCAAAAGTGCTCCTGTTGGTAACGTACCTGATAGAGGCTGACATACTGCCTACGTAGCCACTGCAACCTCTGGTCTGGGAACCGCTTCATCTTCCTGATGCCACTAATCAGCTCCTGCAGACCCTCGTACAGAACCGACGCGGTGTGCCATGGTGCCACAAAGTGCAGGAGCCTGTTGTCGGTGGTGTGTAGCCCATAAAGCAGCGTGACTCCGTTCTCCTCAGCACTCAGACCACACAGCTTGTGCTGAAGACGCACTACATTGATATCAACCCCCGGATGGCCCATGAACACGGCCTTGACGGCGCTCAAGTCGAGGACTCCTTCGGTGAGGCCACACACAACCGTCTGACCCTGGAGGAGAGAATCAGGTACGACGCCCCTGCTCCGGCTGCTTGGGGGTTTGATCCATGTCAGGGTGGAGTTGTCCGGCTGCAGGCGCAGCAGGCAGCGGGCTGTGAGATGGCTCTCCTGCTCATAGTGAATGACAGTGGCACCCTGCAGCAGGAAGCGATGCATATCGGCAGATAGTGAGAGGATGTACCAGGGGACCACCTCTGTGCCATGACTGAAAGCACCTTCAGGTTCCTCCGGGCTCTGCAAGTCCGACTCTCGTGGCTGCTCAGTCAAATCTCCTTCAGAATCAGAAAGGTCCCCGACTAGAAATCTACATGGGAGTATAAAATATAGAAGCAGCTCAAATAAGCAACCAGACATTTTTTAAATCAACCACTGTCAAAGGAAGTGTGATGATATGATTATTTCCACTTTTAAACAGGATGCTTGGGGTAAATTGTTATTTTGTTTAAAGATTAATTTTTTTTTCTGCACATTCTTTACTTTTCCAGCATCTTCTGCATAATTGGCCACTTTTGTAATGGTCATGTATGAGTCCCTCAGTTGTCCTCAGTGTGTAAAAGATAGATCGCAACATCATGGTAAATGGCGCACTTATATATCACTTTTATCCAAAGCACTTTACACTGCGTCTCATTCACCCATTCACACACACACTCACACACCAATGGTAGCAGAGCTGCCATGCAAGGCGCCAACTTGCCATCGGGAGCAACTTAGGGTTCAGTGTCTTGCCCAAGGACACTTTGGCAGGTGGAGTCATGCGGGCCATGAATCAAAACACCAACACAACAAAGGTTAGCAGCGTAGCATGCATTTGCACACGTTACAGTAGAGTCATGTCACGGCCTATCAAAAAAGCCACGCCACTCTTTGAAAACACTCGCAAGCGCGACGACTTACAGGACACGGCCTGAATCAGACGCTCTCCTTACAGACAGGAGTGATGCAGCAACAAACAGCAAGGGGAGGAAAAAAACGGAAGGAAGAGGAAGAGAGAAATAAACCATAGTGCATGATCACTTTGCACCTCAAAACAAATGGATCATTCATTTCCACTTGGATGAAAGGATAATGGCAGTAAACCTGAACCCAAAACATCATCTTTTTTCTTTGGTCCACAAGGGAGGATAAACTGTTCTTTAGAAAGAATCGTCAACACATGTCAAGCACAGTTTACAGAAGAGCAAGACGAAGCTCGGTTCAGACCAACACCTGACGATTAAGACCCCCCTGAGATTTCAAAACATCAGGAACGAGGCAACAAACACAAGGAATGACAAAATACAGCCAGAGCCCCATTCTGACACCACATTAATAACCAAGGGTGCACTCCTTCCTCCCAAAGACATGCGTGCACCAAGTCCTGAGGACAAACAGAGAACAAGCACTCTGCTGGAGAATGGATACCCTCTTCTAATACTAACAATCTACTAAGAATAACGGTAAGAAACACACGTCCTGTAAAATGATACATTTCCTGTTTAGTAGCTGATGAGAATAATTCTATCATTGTTATTTTTGAACATCATGAAATGCGATGATATTGCACATTATTTCTGTACGAGTCGTAACTGAATGAAAACGATCTGTAAAGAAATACAATTGTGCGTCTCCTATCAGTTCAGGGTCAGCAAACCGTTCAACACGGTAAATGTCAAGCTTCCAGTCATAACGACGTGAACGCACTAACCACATGGCGTGAACGGACAGTTTGAACGTAAACAAATGTCCTTTTTTGGTGCCACAGTTTACTGGGAAGACACTAGGTGCCTATGTCTAGTCTGTACAGCTACTGGCTTTTGAACTGACAGCAATAAGGCAGATACTCACTGGTTCTTGCTCCTGTCTCTGAAGGCCTCCTCTGGCTCGTCGGCCTCCAGGCTGCGATTGCAGCTGCGGATGGTTTGCAGGATGTTGCTGACGGTGGCCTCCTTCTCAGAGTTGTGCAGCCCATCAGCTCCTGCTCTCTGCAGGAAGTGCTGCTGCCCATTGTAATCCGACACAAACTGGGAACAGAGAGACGTCAGAGGTGTGACGTCAATACGGCATTCAATTTTGGTGCAGTAGGACAACATTAATAACATAGCCTCAGAATAATTCAACCGAAAGGCTATCACACATATGCTATGGACTACTATCTAGTGAATATTTAAGAGTGATGGGCAGTTCACACATTCATTCAGCATAGAGCCTGGCAGCTCTTTTTGAGCAGCTTTAGATGTAAAGTTGTGCTGATAAGTTTGCATACACCTTGCAGAACCTGAAAAATGTTAATAATGTTTTAAAAAAAATAATACGAGAGATCATAAAATTGCATTCTTCTTTGTATTTAGTTCTGCCCTGAATGAGCTATTTCGTATTAGAAATGTTTACATATAGACACAGTAATAACTGAATTTACACAAACGAACCAGTTCAAAGGTTTACACACGCTTGATTATTAATCCTGTGTGTCGTTACCTGGATGATCAACGACTGTGTTTATCTGCTCTCCGGACCTGCATGATCGGTCTCGGAGGTCCTACTTCTGGATGGAGCTCTCATCTACTCCAAACCCAGAATGCTGGGACAAAGGCTTTTCTAAGCCAAACAGATTACATTTAAACCAATAATTGTCTCTTTAAGAATGTCTGTTGTTACCCAGATGAGGATGGGTTCCCTTCTGAGTCTGATTCCTCTCAAGGTTTCTTCCTTTTAAACACCTTAGGGAGTTTTTCCTTGCCATTGTCGCCACTCAGTGTCTTGCTCAGTTGGGATAATTTCTCACCTTTACTATGTGTATACTGTGTTTATATTCCTGTAAAGCTGCTTTGAGACAATGTCTATTGTAAAAAGCGCTATACAAATAAAATTGAATTGAATTGAGAATTTATGTTATGTTTTGTGAGAGTTCTTCATGAGTCCCTTGTTTGTCCTGAGCAGTAGAACCAGCTACTGCAGTAGAACCATCTACTGGTTCTTCCAAAAAATCCTCCAGGTCCTGCACATTCTTTACTTTTCCAGCATCTTCTGCATATTTCACCACTTTCTAACACTATATGATGTTGAGATCCATATTTTCTTTGTACGAGTCGAGTACGAGTCCCTCAGTTGTCCTCAGTGTGAAAAGATGGATCTCAACACCACTGTTCCTCAGTGGTGGAATGAACTTCCAGCCTCAATCCAGACTGCAGATTCACTCACCATCTTCAAGAAACAGCTAAAGACCCACCTCTTCCATCAACACCTAACCAACTCATTAAAAAATATTAATAATAAATAAATATATAAATAAATAAAAAGCACTTACACCTCTACTCTGCGCACTTTGCTTCTTCTAGTACTCAATTAATAGATCTTCTATAGTAGCATTACTTGTATTCTTCTCTGCTTGATATATCACTTTGCTTGTATCTCTCATTTGTAAGTCGCTTTGGATAAAAGCGTCTGCTAAGTGAATAAATGTAAATGTAAATGTCAACATCATATGGTCACTGTTGGAAAAGGATCAAATATGGAAAGAATGTGCAGGTCCTGGAGGATTTTTCTGAAGAACAGTGGGTGGTTTAACTGCTCATGACAAACAATGGATTCATGAAGAACTCTCACAAAACAAACACAGTCGTTGATCATCCAAGTAACGACACAGGATTAATAATAAAGTGTGTGTAAACTTTTAAACTGGTTCATTGGTGTAAATTGAGTCTTGTGAACTATGTGTAAACATTTGTTATGTGAAATAGTTTATTAATGGCAGTACTAAAAAACCAAAATGCATTTTTTATGATGAGATGTTTTTTTAAATTATTATTATTATTATTATTATTATTATTATTATTATTATTATTATTATTATTATTAATAATAATAATAATAATAATAATAATAATAATAACATTAACATTTTACAGATTCTGCAAGGGGTATATGTACACTTATGACCTCAACTGTACCTTAGTTCAACCGGTATGTTTCTCATCGCAAATTTCAGTCAGTGCATTTACATGGACAACAATAATCCACTATTAACCTGATTAAGATAGTAGTGTGATTAAGAAACTAGCATGTAAACAGCAATTTTTAATTACCTTAATCTGATTACGGTCATACTCGAAGTAAACACTAATCGAATTAAGACATGGTAGTCGCATTATGGACGTGCATGATAGACATGTAAACACCTTAATCACACTATTAACGTCGTGTGAGAGTTTATCACATTTTGCAACAGTACATATTTACACACGGCAGTGCTCAACCATTTTACGGCAAAGAAGAGAGCATGACTGCGTCCCAAACTGCGTACTTTCCTACTATAGGCCTCTAGCAGGTGAAATACATGTATCTCGGCTACTATACAATAGGTAAGTAAGTGGATTGGGACGCAGCCCACAGCTTCAAGCAGTTGTCTACTTGGACGTACAGCATGATAATTAACCGCAGTTTAAGCGTTCGTAAAAATTAAAAATAAAAACACCCAAAACTGTATACAGTATCATAACAAAGACGAACTGTATGTCGATGCGTGAAATTGTGGAGGGCATCAGACGGCGTGGCACGGTGACAATGATGTGTGCCATTAATCTAATTATGTTCTATAACATGTAAAACGGGAACATGAAAGGAGTATTCTGAAAGTGACTCATGTAAACCCCTTAATCACATGTCTATCTTATTTACGGTAGATTAAGGTCAATAATGAGATTACTGCTGTCCATGTAAACATAGTCAGTGTGCCAGATGCATACAGAAGAGCAAAATTTCCATCCCAACCAGTCTCAAAAATCACATAAAAGAACTGAAACTTGCTAAAAAACATGTTGATTGGGAATGGCAAACCGTGCTGCCCAGGCATTTCTGATGTATGGATGTTATCCTTGCAAAAGGAATGGTTCTCTACATCATAGACACATGGTCTGCACTTACACTTAGCCTTTTTTTTTTGGTGGTAATTTATCAGATTTAATTCGGACCATTTGCTACAAAAGCACGTTAAAAACCCACAACCCTGGAAACCCTATGATTATCTGGCTCTGCCCAATCCGCCCCAAAGGCTAAGCCCCCACTGATAATGGCTCAAGCGCACTGAAGGATGATTAGACTTCCATTAGAATGACCAAGTGTGTGTTTTGCAGCTAAATCAATTTGGTGGCTTTTTTCTGAAAGCTTTTAAGCTGGCTTTTATGAAGGTGGTAAGAAAATCATCTCTCAACCGCAGCCAGCCATAACAACATTAAGCACATTTTTTTGATGGTTATGGCCTGTTCAAACATTAAATTCATGCAAAGAGATTAAATTTCGTCCAACGGTCATTAACTGGGATGAGCCCTTACCTCGATCGAGTCCTCTTGAGAATCGAAAGAAGGACGCAGCCCAATCAAGCTCGCTGCACCGTCGAGAGCCTCGCTAAGCTCCTTGAGGAACACTCCACAAAAGGGCACTACTTTACAACCGGGGATGTTCAGGGCGCGATTCACCACCTTCTTGTATTCTGACGAGGACTCGTGCTGGGCCATGGCGTCCTTCAGGCCTCGCATGGTCTCGATGTCTGCTTGGTCCATGAACTGCCACATCTTCAACACTTTGCGAGATCTAGGTGACAACAAAGTGCGAAACTTCATACCTCGTCACGTTAACACCATCACAAATAGGTGAAATGGACTTTCGAGGAATGCACCTCATTGTTCTAAACAAGCTGCAATATTACCGCAGAAGAGCATTTGGCTGTCGTTCTTTTTAACCAAGCAATGTGAAGCCATACCTAAGACCTGCCAAGAACTCCATCACTGCATTGTAGTTGCCCATATTCCAGCAGCATTTGGCAATATGAACAAGGTATGAAAAGACTTCTCTCTTCTCCTCCATCGAGCCAGCAGTCAGGATAAGCCAGGTCACCCAAGAACTGACCTACAAACACAAAAAAACCTTTCATTAAATACAATGCTCTAAATACAGAAGGCACCATAACAAAAGCTGGATCTCATCTCCGATGTGCGAACATACCCTTGACCTTTATTTTAGCTCATGATGATGACATTTAAAGAACTAGATCATTAATGTCTACAGTGCATTCATCTGCTGATGTGCTTATTCCTCAACGAGGCCGAGGGTGCCAAACGCTATTGCAAAAGTTGCTTTCCATAAGAATGTTATGTTTTCCAGAAAGATACTTATGAAACTCTGTGCTGTCCTTCAAACCACTTAGAACTGAACAAAACGTTAATGAAGGATGATGTTCTAGGTATCTCTTAAGCCAGTAAAATATTCTATTACAGGAAACTGAGCAGTTGCCCAAAATGTGTCATTCCCCTGAATATTTTACATGCTGTAAAAAGAAATGCTCAAGTGCTTTAGTTAAAAAAAAAAAAGAAGAAAAAAAATAGCTGCCTCGTTACATAAACAGTCCAGTCGGTGCCGTTTGATGGGGGATGTTTAACGTGGCTGAGCTTATATCACCTCGACAGCATTCCTGTGATCAACCCTCAACTCTTCAGTTCCACCGGAGAACAATAAAACTTCCCTGACACACTTGGGATTCCAACTAAAGGGAACAAAGCTACCAGTTTAGAGAGGACATGAGGGGTCATGGCATGAGGACGAGACGTATTCCTGTTATGTGATCCTGCAGATTACGCAGCGGTGCCATTGCTTCACAGGGAAGAGCTTGTGGATCTGGTCCAGAGACAGATATGCAGGATCAGGGTGTCCCAACAGTCTCCGTACACAGGGGAAACGAACACTTTTCAGCAAAATGTCTTCCAAAAATGTTACATACATAGTTTATATTATTTGACTTCTCTCCCCCCCCCCCTCCCCGATAGCCTTTAAGAATGCCTCTGACAATTGAAGAACCTATTGAAATCATTCTCATGGCTGGATCGAGAAGAAGTCACAATATTGCAATGGACTTTTTCTGGTGAGAACATCATGACGAGCACATCACACACACACCACACACACACACCACACACACACACACACACACATACACGACACTGTTGCCAAAGTTCTTAACAAATTCAAAAAGACTGGAGGTGTTGTGGACCGACCGAGAGGTGGACGTCCACGAACATCCACTGACAAAGACACGACTGACATGGACTTTTGGGACATCCTGTAGATTTGTTTCAGTAACAGATATTAAAACAATAAAACGTGATTTGTTCTTTGATTGGGGTTTCAAAATCCAGCCAAGAGAAACAAACAAACAAAAAAAAATAACTTGTCATCTTGGAACCATATATTTAAATGAGTATAAACATGAGAACAGTATTGTCCTCCACAAAAATATATGAGATCCACATTTTGCAGGGGGAAAAAAAAGTACCATTTTTCTGTTTGTTCCTTCACAAGTTGCTTTAAAACATCATCTGTGCTATATCTGAGGTCTCGTACTAAAATAAATGAAAATAAAAATTTACATTGACATTTTTTCAGTTTTTTCAGACATTTTTCAGTCCAAAGCGACTTACAAATGAGAGATACAAGCAAATTGATGTAAATGGTAAATGTTGCACTTATATAGCGCTTTTATCCAAAGCGCTTTACACTGTGTCTCATTCACCCTTTCATACACACAATCACACACCAATGGAAGCAGAGCTGCCATGCAAGGCACTAACTTGCCATCGGGGGCAACTTGGGGTTCAGTGTCTTGCCCAAGGACACTTCGGCATGTGGAGTCATCCGGGCCGGGATTCGAACCACAAACCCTACGATTAGTGGATTAATGGACAACCCGCTCTACCGACTGAGCCACAGCCGTGATATATCAAGCAGTGATGTATCAAGCAGAGAACAATACAAGTAGTGCTACTAAACAAGATCTTCTAGTACTCAACTAATAGATCTTGTATAGTGGCACTACTTGTATTGTTCCCTTCTTGATATCACTTTGCTTGTATCTCTCATTTGTAAGTCGCTTTGGATAAAAGCGTCTGCTAAGTGAATAAATGTAAATGTAAGTGTAAATCTATTAATTGAGTTCTAGAAGTAGCAAAATGCGTAGAGTAGAGGTGCAAGAGCCTTTTTTTTTTTTTAAAAATTAGTTGGTTAGGTGTTGATGGAAGAGGTGGGTCTTTAGCTGTTTCTTGAAGATGGTGAGTGACTCTGCAGTCCGGATTAAGGCTGGAAGTTCATTCCACCACTGAGGAACAGTTAGTGTGAAGGTTCTGGAAAGAGACCTTATACCACGCTGAGTAGGAACTACTAAATGTCGGCCGCTAATCGATCGCAGAGTGCGTGTGGGAACGTAAGCCTTCAGGAGAGAGTTGAGGTTAAAAATAGTTCTTTTTGGTTTAACCTGCCTAGATTTTAAATTCAATAATCAAACACCACCGTGTTTTATTGTTTCATTTCTGTAACCGACAGGAAAATAGAAAAATCACCAGAATGTACACAGACTATTCTGCGCTCTTGTGCTCACGAGTATTAATATTAACTACGAGTGGTAACCTGCGTGAAATGAAGTGAGATGGTGATTGCTTCAAAGACTGACGTGCTTTGCTGCTTGAGTTTCTAAATCCAGCACCAGTGATGCATAATAAAAAAAAACACTTTTCCTCCCACCTCTGTTTTTGTTTTATTATAATGAACCCCAGCTGATATGCAGACATGCAACTCAAACATGACATCACTCTCACTTCTTGCGTGTCCAGTTCAAAAGCAGAGAGGCTTTTCTTTTTTTCAGGCCAGCAACTTTAATACATTCCAGTATTTATAACTGTAATAAACACACGTTGGAATTTATTTAGTGTAAAGAAACTAGTGCCAGTTGCCTAAAATCCAGATCTCCAAGTACTTCTATCCCATTTCCTCAAGTTATTGTCTCGAAAGTCAAATCAAATTTCCTTAATCCAAACATCCCTGAAACCAAGCTAGCTAACAAGCCATTATATTACATTCAGCTATTACAGCAAGCTACACAGACTAAACAAATGCTCAGAGGATCTACCGTGTAATTGTTGCCACTGGGTTGAAATCCTGCAGAAGCTGTGCATGAGACTTATAAGATTACGGTCATAACTCCGTACTTTGTTGATTTGGGTGAGCAGACAGGAAGCAGAATGTGTTAAGAAGTGGGGCTCCCCCTTTCACAGGAAGTTGCACATGGTAAGCTTGGTTACGATGAGGATCAATTCTGAATACGAGTTCATACACAGACTTGTAATATTTAGATTGTATTGAAAATCTCAAAATGGGATTAATATATCCCTATAGTAGAAATGTTATTTAATATATTAAATTAATTATTATACAGCTTTGCATTTTCTAGTGTTATAATGCAATTCTTATCTGCATCTATACTCTAATGCATATTTGTATTTAGATTTAAAGTTTTTCCTACTCTTTTTTTTTTATTTTATTTTATGAACCTCACCACTAAACCTCCAGAAACACTGAAAAAAACCCACTAGAAATAACACCAGAGGTAGAAATGGCAGCACTATCAGCATGGCCACAGCCGCACCAACAGTATCCCAAGGTACACCTCTCGTCATAGCCAGATGCCCTGTAATCCTTTCTGTCAAGTTTTATAATATATAAAATTTTTTTTAAAAAACCCCCACCACAGCGCATGGTGGCTTAGTGGTTAACACGTTCGCCTCACACAGCCAGGGTTACATGGTTTGATTCACACAGTGGCCCTGTGTGTGCAGAGTTTGCATGTTTTCCCCGTGCTGCGGGGGTTTCCTCCCCCAGTCCAAAGACATGCACGGTAGGCTGATTGGTGTGTCTAAAATTTCTGTAGTGTATGCATGGGTGTGTGAGTGTCTAAGTGATTGTGCCCGGTGATGGAGTCTCTTGTTTGTCCTGAGCAGTTAAACTGCCCACTGTTCTTCAGAAAAATCCTCCAGCTCCTGCACATTCTTTACTTTTCCAGCATCTTCTGCATATTTGACCCCTTTCTAACAGTGACTATATAATGCAGAGATCAATCATCCTGATCAAAAGTTTACACCCCCCTGGCTGTTATTATCTCATGGCTCATGTTACCTTCTTGAGCATCAGTGATTGTTTGCAGCTTTTGTAATCGTTGTGTACAAGTCCCTCAGACGTCCTCAGTGTGAAAAGATGGATCTCAACATCATACAGCCACGACACATAGTATTAAGAAACAAGCTTATGTAAACTGTTGAACTGGTTCATTTGTGCAAATTCAGTTATTATTGTGTTTGTGCACTATATGTAAACATCTGTTAAGTGTAATATGATCACAACTGTACATGCAGTACTGTTCCTGAGCAAAAATAAGCCGGTTTTACACTCTGTAATTACAGTTCATTACGTGTCACAATGTAGGAGATGATTTAGATAAAATCTTCACCAAATTCTCACTCAGACTATATGAAAATGTGTTCGCCGGGTCAGATTATACGATGAAGATCCTTCAACAATAGACCCGAGGCCCATCAAATGGGTCCGCATAAACAAACAAGGTGAGCTTGACTCAATAATATTTTTCTGCTCATTGGCATGTTTCATATATGTTTGCCACTACTGTATTTTCAGCTGTCCTGTGTTTCCTGTAATCCCTCTTATCCTCCTGTTGCTGGCATTTAGATGACCGTGGTAGCAGCGGGTTATGTCATGACTCACGTCATGTTATGCATTCTAAGACCGAGAATCTCAATTCAATTATTTTACAATGTCTGCGACAGCTAAATCGTACCCACTTTAAGACAACATGACATTAAGGAAACCCGAAGTCTGACCTCATTGAAGCGAGCGACTAGGTCCTCTACCACATTGTGCTGGGAAATCTGGGTAGGCATGACGGGCGCTGATAGCGAGGCCTTGAGATGTGGGTGGCTCTTGTGGCACTCGGGGCTGGCCAGGTCGCGTGTGAGGAAGCACAGGTAGTCGAGCGGTAGCACGCGACGGTACAACTGCTGCTCCTGCTCAGTCAGGATGCTGGCAATCTCTTCCGGGAACTGGATGAGCTGCCTCAGGTCAGCCAGCTCCTTACTGATCCCAGTCACGCCAGACGAGAGGGAGCCGGAGCTGGCCGTGGAGCCACACAGCTGCCGTTCTGAGATGAGGAGAGAGAAAAGCAGAGAACATGAGAAGATGCACATCACTTGACAGAGAGCTATCATACTGAGAGAGAGAGAGAGAGAGAGAACATATTCACTGTACGTTAGTAGTACATCCAGGCAAATGGACCAGTGCTTAAATAATCCAAGGGGTTTAATTGGTTCTTCTCAGACTCTGATGACCTTTGGATTTGCAGCATTGTTCATGTGAGTCACACTATGAGGTATACCGTAGATACCTAGAAATTCCCCACCGTTTAATTGGGAAATACATCTGATGAAGGTTCTTGTACGAATCGTGATTATCAACACCAATCACCTTGACTTACTACTACTGGACATTTTATAAGAACCTGGACTCTACATAGACATACACAGTGTGTGCAATCTAACAGACTCAAGACTTTATTTACCGGTATTTATTTATTTTAAGTAAAGTCATAAGGCGATTTGGCACACTTTTAAGTGATCTATGTGAATAAAAATAAAGCATGATGGGGCACGACCCTCGTTTATTATGTGTGCCAACCAAACACTGACATTGATGAAGCTTTCAAAACGTCTCTGCACATAATCATCTCTCATTAAGCCAGGGACATATTTACATATCTTCGCTCCTTCCTGTGTTCGAGACCGAGATAGGGATTCGAGAGTTGTTTTGTTGGTATGGTCAGCCAAGGGCGATGAAATGGGAAAAAAAAAAAAATAAAATAAAATAAACACCCAGCAAGAGACGCCTGGTCAGAATCATCTGTCAAGGTCTACACTGCTGGTTCTCCCTGTAATACGCAGAGCCATGGAGACCGCAGGAATAGGAGGGAAATGACGCACAGAGACTGCGTGATTTGTGCATCCTGTAGATGCAAGGAAATGAGCAAAACCGGAGAATATATGAGAAAATGAAATGCATAGGAGGAGTATAATGTCACAACTCTTCTTACGGGTTTGTCCGATACTGTGATACTGAGTTACTGAATGATGTAATCAGAATGTAAGCATTTTTTTCCACAACTTCATTGACGATAATCAGCAAATGAAACAAATCAGGCACATCAGTTCAGCATTAGGGCCCTTAAAACTGAGCCTCTGTAGAATACCATACATGTGTTGAGAAACATGTCCAAGAAAGGTGAGCGTCCTCAAAGGCCAGTATGTATCTGGAGTAACGTTGCTTAAACACATCGCTGAGGTCTCGTTAGCCATCACGTGCAGCTGCCCTGCGCTCCACTCCATCTCCACATGGCACCTTTTGATGTAAGCCAAATGGTCTGGAACTGAATGTGCTTCATTAAGCTACATAAAGCAGCATTCACCATCTTTATTCATGTGCTGTTAGGGGGCATCAGAGGGGGCTCGTGCCCGGATGATACCGATTTTGGAATAATCAGAACTGCATGTGAGGATTTCCTGCCATCAGTCCTGGTGTGTGCACATACATAAGTACAAATGCACACACATACACCAGGGGTGTGACGCAAAGCCAATACCCGTGTCTGTTTGGTCCTATAAATATTCATATCTGTATGTGGATTTCTACCCAAAGTGAGTGCTTAATGACCCCTTGATCTTTACACTTCAGAACTTCCCACAGTACAAGTACTAACAAAAAAAATAATAGAATTAACATGAATGCATTAAGCCTGATTTCAAATATAGCACTTTAACTTGTTTTAAATTTCACACAACCAATAGGAGGACCTAGGAGTCGAATCAGGCTGTGCTAGTGCATTGCTATTTAAAGAGAAATGAATCAAACTAACCAGTGCAATATGTTTTGTGTCCTGAATCAGAGACACGTGTGTAATAGCAAGCCATTCACAATCATTAGCAAACACCATTAAACGAGAGCATTATGCGGGGAAAAAAATAGGATAGCATTATGATAAGCCTCGAGTACAAGCAACACTGATGAATGTGATTTTCCTCCAGTAAATTACTCAGTGCTCAGCATGTCTTTCTGTAATAAACTATGAAAGGTTGGAATACACTCTGGGCCAGCATTCGTTTAACATGCAGTTAAATTGTCCTTGGTGGAAACTGGTGAAATATTCAGACCATGATTGCTAGAACACTTATAAAAGGAAAATACATGACCAAAACAGTAGGGGTCGTGAGGGTCTTGTCTCAACGTTCAGGTATCCTAGGAAACACTGACGCCAGATTCAAAATGAGCATGTGCCAGCTGAAAATGAAGCATTTCAAGCCATGCCTGCAGCTTGCTGTAAGAGGATCTCTGTGCTCGGCGGCGAGTGCTTCCCATTCTTAACCTCAAATTAGTCGACGCTTCACACGCTCATGTCCGCTGTAAAGACAATTCCCAGTGTGCTATGAAACAGCACAAGCAAACTATGCTCTTCACATATCATATGTCTTTATTATGTATGTTCCTTAAGTAAACCTGATTTTGAGCTATAGGTCACTTGTTATATTATCAGTTACACATTAATATACAGTACAGTCCCTCTGAAACTATTGGAACAACAAGGCCAATCCATTTGGGTTTGAGATCAAAAGATCCATCCATCCATATTCTATACCGCTTATCCGTTCTTCAGGGTCACAGGGAAACCTGGACAGGGTGCCAATCCATCACAGGGAACAATCGCATACACATTAGATCAAAAGATGAATATGAGAATTTTAGCTCTTTTCCTCCTGGTGTAGATCGGACTAAGCGACATAGCACATTTTGTATAACTGACCACCTAATTTGTAGGCGAGAAAAAATATTGGAACACATGACTGACAGGTGTGTCCTGTCAGATTCATTGTTTAAACAAGAAATAGCGGTCAACATCTACTCTTGGTTTTAGTCTTCGGGTTAAAAAGGAGAAGACAACATGATCAGAGAGCTGTCTATGGGAGAAACACAAACCATTTTGAAGCCGAGAGAAGAGAATTGGTGGAAAATATATTGGGAGGCATCGCACAAAAATTGGGCATTGCCAATACAACAATCTGGGATGGCGAGAAAAAGAAAGAAGTGGTACTGGTGTAGTGAGCGATGGACACCAAAAGGGTTGGCCAAGGAAAACAACAACTGATGAGAAAAACATTGAAAACCCCAAAAACAATGGTCAGTAACATCACCAAAAAACCTCCAAAGGGCAGGGGCAGGAGAAGAATCACATGAGGAGAAGAAAAAAAAAAAAAAAAAAAAAAAAAAAAACAACAATCTGGTGGTCAATGACTCAAAGGCTTGATGCAGTTATTGCAAGCAAGGGATATGCAACCGAATATTAAGTGTTTTACTGTAATTTATTTCAAGACTCGTCTGTTCCTATAATTTTGCTCTCCTAAAAATTGGATGGTCAGATACAAAAGAGTTCTATGTTTTATGTTGTTTAACACATCTGGATGAAAATACCAGGAAATAAAAGCTGGAATCCCAAACAAATGAATAAGGCCTTGCTGTTCCAATAGTTTCAGAGGGGACTGCACATATTGATATATATACACACACTACTGTAGGTCACCTTTAGATTAAAAAAAACAAAAAAACAAAAACAACAACAGAAGTCCATCTGACGATCTGTACAATCGGCTCCAGAATTATTGGCACGCTTGATAAAGATAGAAATTGTTTTCATATCCTGTTTTACCTGGTGTGTCCAATTAGAGAATACTATCCTACAACTGAATAACTTAATCCTAAATTTATTCTAAATTTTAAAAAAATAATACTTACAATACATTATGCCACAATTATAGACATTCCTGCATTGTGGACATACATAGTGTCCTGCTGGAAGATCCTACCACAACTGACTTGTAGCTTCTTGGCAAAAGTCGCCAGATTTTCATTTAAAATCTCCTAGTACTTAATGGGAGTCCATGATGCCATGTAAGGTAACAAGGGCATTTGGAGCAAAAACAGCCCCTCATCAACACAGATTGTCAAGCACACTTAGTTCTTTGCTGCATGACAATCCTTCTTGTTACACCAAACCCACCTTTAAATGTTTGCCGTCAAACAGATCTATTATTTCTCATTGAACTCTTTCAAATGCATGCTCTTTGTGTTCACTAAATATGACTGGAACTTTTAAAATGGAGAAAATGAGAGAACAGGCTTTCTTTCCAAACCATTCTCTCTTAATTAACCCCCTCATAGCCTTTTTTCTTTTCTTTTTTTTAACCCATCACAATGGGTGCTAGTAATTGCAGCTGATTGTACTTTGTGTCATTTGTCAGATATCCTTTACTCTGTCCATTGGTGGTGATTGTATCAGTGTCTGTATCTGACCAGATTTCATTTCGGTGATGGACCATTCTCATCACAACAGGCATTGTAGCATGTGTATCCCAAACAGCAGCAATGCACACTGTGTGTTCACAGTAGTACAGTAAGTCACTATAGATCCATTGCATGATGGGTTGTTACTCAATCAGGAAGTGTCAGTAAGATTGTTTTTTTGTTTGTTTTTGTTTTTTTTTTGTGGGATTTTTTTAAAAAACACACCAACACTGCTGTTCTTCCAGAGTTCTGCATTGTCAGGGTCACTGAGAATGAACCCCCCACTCAAATCTCATTGGGTCAATGGAGGTCATGTAGTGATCCCTTTCTTTTTCCACAAGACTACGATCAATAACTGTTTACAAAGTGACTTATGGTATGTTTACATGATAAGCTGGCCAATGAGTACAGCTACAAATAGACCTGATTTTCCCCCGCTCTATGATGTCTAACCGGCTGATTCTTTTATTCATAATTCATACATTTTTAAAGCCCAACAGCTATGCTATAGGGGTTTACAGCCTTGAGAGTGCTAATGAGTTTTCACCTACATTCATTTTCCTCAAACAATTTCCATCAACAGCTAGCAGTGCAAACAGAAGCTGCTAATGTAATGCTCAACCTCTAGGTTTTGAAAGATGCTAAACTAATCAGTCAATCTTGCTCCAATCTCATTCGGGAGATAAAACATACATAGTTGTTTTGTTTGATTACATTTTTATAGATCCTTTTATTCCCCCACTCTTGATGTTTTGGATGTCCAGTCTATACAAAAACTGTGATTAACTGTGATTACTAATGGTTTTCACCTCCAGCATCAACAGCATTTTGCTTGTACGGCCGGTGGACTTTTCTTTTCCTGAAAAATTTTGCCTCCGTTTACACCTTGCATGATTTCATGATCAGATAACCATGTGTCTACACCGAAAACAAAACAGAACATAAAAAGCACACGGCATGTATTGTGATCAGATGTAACTGGATTAGCCTGAGCACCTCCATATGTCTGTTTCGCGACAGACATATGGACACATTTTCGCGTTTTTGTGATCTGGCAGGTGTCGATGCAGTTTGTACAGTGTGAACACATCAGAATACCGTTAGGAGAACAATATACACTGACATCTACAGTGGTGTGAAAAAGTGTTTGCCCCCTTCCTCATTTCCTGTTCCTTTGCATGTTTGTCACACTTAAGTGTTTCGGAACATCAAACCAATTTAAACAATAGTCAAGGACAACACAAGTAAACACAAAATGC
>JAFFST010046735.1:73698-84555 GCA_022414735.1 Noturus placidus
AGGTTTAGGGGGGCAATCACTTTTTCACACAGGGTCATGATGGTTTGGATTTTTTTTCACCTTTAATAATAAACACATTCATTTACAAATTGCATTTTGTGCTTACTTGTGTTGTCCTTGACTATTGTTTAAATTGGTTTGATGTTCCAAAACACTTAAGTGTGACAAACATGCAAAGGAACAGGAAATGAGGAAGGGGGCAAACACTTTTTCACACCACTGTAACGACAGAGACAAAAAATCTAGACCGAGCGAAAACGAGACATGTTTCTGGAGACAATTCACAGCCCACTGTCATGGCTCACTCTTCTGTGAAAGCCAAAACAAAAGTGTTTGAAAAGAGAGAGAGAGAGAGAGAGAGAGAGAGGGGCCAATGTCCATTAAAGAGCCTGTGTTTTGGCTCTGGAGGGAACGCATTTCCCGCAGCTTGAAAGTGAAAGAATGCTCTTGTAATTAATATTTGGAAGCCAGGGATAGCAGGGTGAGTGACTCAGCCGGTCAAGCTCAGAACTGGAGACGCCACGTCACTTGGCCTTATGCCAGACGACTGGCTGTTAAGCTGCTTGAAGGATCGATTTACAGAGCTCGGCACTCAGCCTGCTGGGGCACACGGCACTTGGGGACACCTGAAGGTTACGTAATGCAGGGATCTTATTAAAGACAGATAACTGAGTGGAGAACATTTAAGTGTTCTTATCCTTTTCTTTTGGGATGCAAAACAGAGATGTCAGGATGCGTGGAATAGGAATATACACCAAAGAGAGGTAAGCTAAGACATTCCTGGCCCTCCCCCATGCACCCAATTCCCAAAAACCCAGTGTACTGTAATCAGTACAAGGAGTCCAATGTTTCCCCATACATAGGCTCTACTTGGGCGGCCTGCCCGGGTAAATACAATCCGAATTCCAATTTTTCTTGTCAACCAAGACCCACAATTGTCAGTTCATAATGAACACAAACCAGCAAGCCGCCCCATACCAAGAAGATGAAGAGGGCCACAGGTAATGTTAATAAGGATGCCACGATGAGGAAATGTTCCCACCAGTTAATAAACGCATGACGACACCGGCAACACCGGACACCGTGTTTTCACTCACCGCCATGTAAGGTTAGGGAGCTGTGAGCCATATTCACACCAAATCGGCCATTGCGGCACCTTCCCGCAGGGTTAACGATCAGAAAATAACTGTTCATTTCTCCCGTTCACAGGCTTTCTCGCGAACACCGCTTGCTTTCTTCATTCGCGGTATACCTCGCTCGACCAAAGCTGCTCTCGCTCTCTTTCGCACATTCTACGCCATCAGCTCCCTCATTTTTTTTAAAAACAAGTCGGTCAGCCGACAACAAGCCTGTCTTTACTTTTAACATTAACAAACGAAGAGAGATATCCTGCCCTAGTAACATCTTTGTACTCATGCCAGCGCTGTTCAGCTCTGATCTGTCGGATTGGTAAACCGAAAGAGTTATTTATTTTGACATGTTCATCAAAAATCTGAGTCCGTGTTTGCTCTTTAACATATTTTGAAAATGGAAAATGTATTTTAATATGTAGTTATTTAGTTCTTAATGCTTAATAGATTTTTATGTTGTCATATACATAGCAATTTATTTTGAGTAGTTATTCATTTGCACTAAATAGTTAATATTCATAAACCTGTTTGACTAGAGTATTACTGAACCCGCACCGTCACACGCCGCACCAACCGCAAGCAAATTCTCAACCTGACGGAAACACTGATGAGCGCTTTAGATGAGTTGCTTTAGATGAGTTTGATTTATTACACTTTCAATATAATCAACATTTATCAAAAGACACTGGCTACATTTATTTGCGTTTCTAATTTTAGTGAAGCTACGTTTTAAAAGCTAATGCTGTAAATGTAAACAAGTTGTTTGTGGTAATGCCGTAAAAGTGGAAACTCCTCTTTTCCTAAAATGCATAAAGCCCTCTTCTCTTGCTTTTGTTAAAAAACACTTTTCTGTGTTCTGCCACAATGTCACTGTGACTTAAGATTACACTGTATGAGACTATCCCAATAACATCTTGGCTAAACTTTCTAACAGACGATAACATACTTTCCAGATCACATTACATGATGACGATCCTCCATTAGTATGCTTTGTATATGGTTCACCATTGCAATGACCATATTTGTAGCTTTTGCTTTTCATGTAATTTTATGTTGGTGGCTATTAGATAAGTGTTGTAGTCTATCTATCTATCTATCTATCTCTATCCGGTCTGTCTTCGCCGGCCACGAGTGGCCAGCGCAGATCACGACGATCTGCCCAGGTCTGCCGATCCTGGGCGACCCCCATCCGCTGAGGCCCCTGTAGTCTTCGTTGCAGTTGGGACCAGACCTCGGCTTGCAAGGCCACTAGTGTTGTAGTAGCAAACACATTGAGATTTTAACCAAAAATCTCTGATACTGACAGAACTATGTTGTTGGCTGTCTTTTGATGTAAATGGGACTAAATCTGCTCTTGGTGAGCACATCACATTATGACATTACATTATCCAAGACAGAAAATCTCCATACTTACATTAATTTATGTGGCTATGGTGTTAACGAAGATATTTCCAGTCACTGTAGCCACCTCTACAACCATTCATGCTCAATGGTAATACTGCAGCACGGACTGTGCTTAGATCTGGTACAAAATGACCTTTATTTTTATTAATGGCAATGGAACATTAGTATAACACTCTTGGGATTCAACTCTCTCAAAATTGGAATGCTTGGGTTTTCTTGTCAAATTCTGTTGTCACCAGTATTAAAAGAACCAAGGTGATGTCCGTACACAGCAACCCTCTTTTTTGTTCATTTTCTCTCGAATATAATCATGGCCAATTCCCACCCTTCAGTTAGATCTCCCCTATAACTTAACAGCTACCAATCAGGATGGAGCGAACGTCATCACATGCTTCCACGTTATCCACCTACTTCTGCATGTATGAGATCACAGATCCCCATGATTGGGCCATCTGAAGTTGGGAGTCCAAGAGAGTAAAACTGGCTGTGCTGTCATGTATTATGTGTAGTATAATACATCTCCACTTTCAAACACTGGGACACTAAGCAATTATGGGCATGAGGAGATTGATAGGGGAGAGAGAGTATGCCACGCCCATTCAGTCACTCAGAGAAAGGCCATCTTTGCTATCTTGGACACCCAACCACGGATGGCTGTGGCAACTTATGAACGACTGCACCACTTTGTTGCGCCATGTAACCAACTCAGCATACAGACAGGTTTGAGCTCCCCATACCTTTGAACATGAGTGTGTTGGTGGTGATGGCAGCCGTGGCCTCCATCAGGGCTCCGCTCAGGTGGGCTGCTAATCTAGTCCGATAGGAGCAGATGCGGTGTTCAGTGTGCTGCACACAGGTCGGTAGCCATGCTACCGCCCGAGCCAGCAGCTTCCTGGAGGGGTGCAGGAGGTGAACCTCAGCGTTCAGAGCAGGAAAAACATTCTGGAGCTGGATGCAGGAACAGAGAACGAAGAATATGGATTAGTAAACCTACCAACAATGTGGCAGGAAGGTCTGATCTGACATTTCTGTACACGTTTCTGAAAACTCGTGCATGGTTCACTCTTACTTCCTGCAGCTTGCAGGTTATGTTAATAATTAATGTAAGGTGCATATCGGCCCAGCTGGCTTGTAATGATAATCAATCAGTTATGCTATGTACCAGTGTTGGCGTTCTGGATACAAAATCACTACCCTGAGTACGTTTCTGGCAATAGCTAGACAGTTTTTGGCTAAATATGCGCATTCCCAAGACATCACAACACAGTTGGCTAGGTGAGAGGTAAATGAAAATTAGGAAACGGCAACAAGAAGTGTCACAACACTCTGACCTAGGCAAACAACTATACATTCGCCGTCTCATGCTTAACACTATTTTTACCGTTCCGATTAACCATCATTTTCTTCTTATACATGCCTAGAAATCGTTCTAGCTAAGATAATGATGTAAAACAACCCTCAAAAGAGCATATTTAACAAAATCAACCCAGGATACAAAGCTATGAGCTGAGAGCAAACACTCACACATGTACAATGCAGTAGAACATGTGTACAGTACGAAATCCCAGATATGTTACATTGCCCGATTCCTTTCCAAGTAAACTACAACCTATACTTTTTAAACTGTACTTCTAATTTTCTGAGTGAAGAAACGTCGATAAGGCATCCAGCAACCAAAAATCAACAGATAAAAGATACAACAAACTGTTCCTGATACTGGCAGAGTTCCAGTTGAGCTGCTTCTCTCAGTCCTCTGCTACGGCTTAAACCTCTGCAGGAGGCATCCAATTTACCATTATAAAAGTCTTTAGCACTGCCAGTCATTTTCAGGAAAAGTAATTACAGTAATACAGCTATGCAGGTGGCGTGCTCTACTTTAAAGCCCAATAAACTGGAGAAATCAATGTCACTGCTGCACTGTGTGTGTGTGTGTGTATGTATATACACACGTGTTATTATTGCAGTCTTCAAAATTAAGTCATGTAAACATTTTTACCCAGTCTTAATTTAAATCAACATAAACAAACACAGTAAAGAGGCTCCAAAAACTCAAATGTGACATTGTTAATCATTGTATTGTTTCGTTTTTGTGAAACCTTTTAGAAAACAGCTTTGAGTCTTATTAAAAATGCTCCTTATAAAAAGCATCAAGACCGAGTGTTCCATGTGTTCACTGTGCATGATCATTAGCCAAGGCAACACAGCTCTTGAAGCCTTTTTATACAAAGATTTCCTCTAGTAAAACAGGAAGCAATCTTGGCCCATGAACACCTTTAATCAGCGTGAAGCTGCACATCAAGGACACAAACAAAACTCTTCAGAGATAATTTGAAATATGGTGATGCAAACCATCTAAACCATCAAGAGTTCTGAGGTCTAAGTACAGCTGAAAGCCCGGCCATGTCTTTCAGACAAGGCATGGTTTTTGTCCGTGTGTCATACAAGGGTGGCTGGAATTAAGGAGCTTATTGCCACAGCAACTGGGATGAAAGATTCTCAATAGTACTTAGCAAGTCAATTGCATGGTGCTCATTCTTCTCGTTTCAAAAATGCTTCCTGAGACAGAACCTTAGGGAACCTGTCGTAAATACAGGTCGAAATAAATCAATCATGAGGAAAATGACCCCCCTGTGTGGTCCTCACCAACTTCCATAAATGAACAAATAACCTCAGAAAAACACAACAGATTTAAAGATCGTCATTTATTTTCCAAAAAGTAACCCAACATTCAATAACCACGTGGGAAAGAATAAGTACACCTTATATTTCAGAACCATGTACTGTAGAACCACCTTCAGCAACATTTACTTGAAGTAAACTTTTTCTATAAAAGAGTTTATCAGTCTATCACATTGATTTTGAAGAAATTCTGGCACAAAATTTACAAAATTGCCTGAGTTCATTGGTGTTTGAGGGCATTAATTTATGCACAGCTCCAAATCACAGACTTGGATTTAAGGTCTGGACATTGACTTTCCATTCAAACACCTTGATTTTTTTCTTCTTCTTTAGCCATTCAGATGTTGATTTGCTGGTGGGCTTGGGATCATTGTCCTGTTGCATGACTCAATTTCCACCCAGCTTAAGCTGCAAGACAGATACCTGGCCTCACAGTTGTCATGAGAATATTCTAGTATAAAGTGGAGTTCATCTTTGTCTTAATGATTGCAAAACAAGTCCAAATCATCACTCCTCCACTACCTCAGTGACAGTTGATATGAGGTATTTGTGGTGATATGCGGTGTTTGGTTTTCACCAAACATGGCGCTGTGCATGATGACCAAACATTTCCACCTTGGTCTCGTCAGTCCAATGATCTTGTTCCAGAACTTTTGATTGCTCAGATGCAATTTTTCAAACCCAAGTCATGCTGCCACATCCTTTTTGGAGAGAAGGGGCTCTTTCCTAGCCACCCTGCCATGAAAGCCTTGCTTGTTAAGTCTTTTTCTGATTGAGCATCATGAACATAAACATTTAATGTGCTTACACAAGATGTAGCTCATGCAGATCGAGGTCAAGTGCTTCAGTTACGGTTCACAAAAAAACATCAGAAAGGGTCACAAAGTGTGATCTCTATGACTTTATCCAAGCCATGGTTTTGGTGCTGGATGGGCTGGTTTGATTTGGTATCTCAAACCAGCACATCTAGATGCAAATATCATTAAATGAAAGCTGACATTCTTATAAATTATCTCATATCCAGCTTTTCCATCTCAAACCCAAATGTCAAGAACAAAAGAATTGGCCTAGCTCAGAATGTTGACCCAATGATCAGTATGAATGCTAAAGGCAAAGATCTCTTGCCATTACAATACCATATTCATGGATCCGAGTCTTGAATCTGAATGTTCTCTTGTAATCTAATAAACCAAAAAGTGTCTTTCCAGAATGTCCAGCTCTGCACTGCATCTGTTCTTTTCTTTCATTAGGATTTGTTTTAATGGGATGGGTTTCCTGTTTAGTTCGCGATAAAAGCTTGACATCTCCTTGTCAGATTTTAAAATGCTCCCCAGAGACCCTAATCACCCCTTGTGCATGCTTGCCCTCTGCTTTTGTCCTGACCATGCCCACTGCTTTGCATACAAGATGAACGTCTGCTGGTTGGGTCCACAAACGACTGCCTACAACTCCACTCGGTTACTGATCTTTAGCCCTTGGAGCCAAACAAGCTCCGGCCAAAATCCTGTAGAGACAGAGTAGAGCCAGACTAATAAACAGACACTAACATCACTAAACACCGTGTACAAATGCTGAGGCCAAGTACTGGGGAGGATCACGCAGACAGGAACATAGAACAGGTACAGCGCGCTTAACTCACAATGGTTATAAAAGGTTGTATCAATTCAAAGATGGCAGCCAGCTCAGAATTAGAAAAGGAGATAATAAAACATGGTCAGATCAGATAAAGACACAAACACAGTGGAAGTATTAGACTCTGGTAAGGAAAATCGAACCCAGCTCACTCCTGTCAACTTTGTTTTTTACCACCCTTTGAAGGCAAAGAAATACTTTTTTCCCTTCCATTATTACTAATGAACATTTTAAGCGTTCACTAATACGATGCTCTCGTATATTACCAATGCTCCAGCTCTGCATAAACCGTACTCCAAATCAACTGTAAAGCCAGTTTCTATGCAAATCCTAAACCCAAAACAAACACAGTAGCAGAGGACCCTTTCAGCATTGTGCATGCTCTACCATCAATCATAAGTGTGGGTGGTAGCCTTTCACTGAAATAAATGCCCCCAGCAGTGTCAGGGTCAATATTGCTGCTCTACAGGTGTATAAAAGCTCCTTGGTTACTGGGTAGAGCATGAATTTTTTGGTTATGAATATATTACTAGGAGACAGACTACACCATCTAATTGACCCAAAATTAATATTTAATACTTAATATCGGGTCTTATGAATAATGTTAATATATTCTTTTAATCTTTCAGGATCGCTGTGTAAAATGTACAGACTCAATTACTACACTGTTGAAATGCAGAACGCGCCCTTTAACTTTAACACATGGGTATTAATGTCTAGAAATTGTTTTAGGTTTTGATAATTAGAAATAATTAGTTCGTGATCTTGCTTTTACCAGCTGGGTGCTGTAGCAGTATCAAATGAATACATGAAAGAAAAGAAGAAAAGAACAAACCAAAAAAAGCTATGTGTCTCTGGGGGAAACATTAAAGGTTCTAGGTAGACAGCCAGGTTTTACCTTTCTGGAAAAGTTTCCAAAGAAACTGTTTAAAAACTTAGCCGCTCTCAGAAAACCTAGAACTATTAACAAAGCAAAGAAATCCTTGGGATTTTTTTTTTTTTTTTCAGTTGTTATTGTACTTTTTTGAGTTGATTCCAGGTGTGGGCAAATGTATCTGTAGTCTTTTGTTTATTGTCTTTCAAACATGAGACCAAATAAATGTCACTGCAAGTAAACAGGTCATCATGAGGAGGGAAATCAGAATAGTATGAATCAGAAGCAAAGGCAAAACATTAGGTGTGCCAAAGTCAACTGTTTGGTTTAATGTTAACATTATTGAATAGCTCGATCACACTGGTGAGCTTAACTGTGTCAAACAACCTGACAGGCCAAGGAAGACCACAGGGGGAAGGACTGAAAAATGCGTTCAATCATGAAGAAAATGTTATCAGGGTCAAAACAAGCAAGAACTGGAATTGGCTGAATCACAGGATGGCCAAACATCACTCAGACAGATGTCTAGCACCTACACCAAAGCAAATACTAAGCTACTGTATTAGGGTAGTTACCTGCTTTAGGGCAGACCCCTGGCCCCCCGCACCCAGGCCAGGGCAGACCCGCACTATGGTATACTCCCAGCTTCCACACTAGTGCAGATACTCTGTGCCCCTCAGTTGTAAATTAAGCAGTTAATACAATGTGAAGGGTAAATTTTTGGTCCTCTGGTATTGCATTTAAGACTGCAATTCCTCCATTATCAACAAAGATAAATATTTTTGCCAGCATCAGCATGTTTATTGCCATCTAAGTTTAATCCATCAAAGTCCCAACACTTGGGTTTGGACTGACAATGTTCACTCTCATTACTACAAAAATTTCATTTGTATGCAAGAATCAAAATTGCCGAAATCACGTATATAATTGCTATTGCTACAGTTAATCAAACACTAATCAAACTCTATACAAACTTTTATAAAAATTGCTTTGTTTCAGCAGAAAACAGCAAATACCTGTTCGTCCAGTCTAGTGTAAAGTACAACAAAGTTACAAGTACAACCTCTCTCTCTCTGGTTTTTTTCCCCAATGTTGAAATTAGTGGCCACTGCAACTGATCCAATCAAAAACCACAAAAACAGATCAGCTCCCAACTACCTGAAACCACTTATGAAGCCTTGTTCTTTGATCACATTCCCTTCAAGCCATAAGATAAAATTCCAAGGAAGACACAAAGAAGAGACCTGCATCCTGCACCTGTGCTCGCACCCTTAACTTGCACTGAATAAAAAGCAATTGTATTCATATGGACATAAGGATAACTGTTTTACCTTATATACTTTTAGGCCTGATATGAAGCTTGTGGGACAAAAGAAAAGCCTGTGAGCATACTGGGTGCTTGTGTGGTGCTGTGCAATACATTTACCACATTAATTATCATGGACAGGTGTAAACAAAAATAAACAAACAGTGGAGATCACCAAAAAAAAAAAAAAAAAAAAAAAGCACTTCTGTAAGATGTTCTGTATGAAACAGCCAATGCAACAAAATAAAATTACATTACTTTCATTTTTCTCCAAAATGATTCCAAAAGAAAGGTCCTTTCATGACGAGGTGGACAATAAGGCAAAAACACATCACATTATTTTACCTTTTCACAATGTACACACAGTTTATGATATTTATGATATTTTGTCTTGCTGAGGTTTAATAAAAGGTACAAAATGAAAAAGGATACTTAAAAAGGCACTACTGTTCTTTTTTAGCTGTTATAAAAAACTATGAGTTCAATTATGTCTTATTAAATATTTTTTAAAGGAACAAAATGTGAGAGGGCCATAATGTGGGCTCACACAGAGCTGACCAACACACTTACCTTAATGTGAACAATGATCATTTGCTTTTTTTTTTTTTTTTAACATAATTGAACTTGTTTGCTAAATAGTAAATGGTAAATGGTGCACTTATATAACGCTTTCATCCAAAGCGCTTTACACTGTGTCTCATTCACACACACACCAATGGTAGCAGAGCTGGCATGCAAGGTGCTAGCTTGCCATCGAGGGCAACTTAGGGTTCAGTGTCTTGCCCAAGGACACTTCGGCATGTGGAGTCATGCGGGCCGGGAAACAAACCGCCAACCCTACGATTAGTGGATTATTGACAACCCGCTCTACCGACTGAGCCACAGTTTGCTTTATTTCCTAATTTCACCAATCTAAAAAGAGAAAGAGAGAGAGAGAGGGAGCATCAAAAGCGAAGAGTGCATAACAATTTGCTGACTTGTTGGAGATCGGGGTCACCAACTCGTTCGAAGCGACGATGGGAGAGCGGTTTTGAAAGATCAGAGCAGCGCATCTAAAAGCAGCCCTGGCTCCGGTTACTAGCTTTTATCTCATTCGTTCGTTCGTTCACAGTAAACGGCATCGCTCCTGAGACGTGACTTAGCGCTCTAATCCAGTGCTAATGGAGTGCAACCATGTGGAGATTTCTAGCACTCGGGGTCACATGATGTAGGCAGCTAGCAGCTGTCAAAAACATGCTCAGCTGAAGAGGGATGGGATGAGGTGGGAATGTCACAAGCGGGTTTTTTGGGTGTAGAATTACAGTACACACGAGCCAAATCTAGACCACAGTTCATTTTATTACAAAATGCAAATTGGTAATCATGCTTTACATTAAGGTTCCGTTAATTAGCATAATTTATTGTATTAACCAACATAAGCAAACAATTAATATAGTAAAGTATATCATACTTAGTAAAACAAGTAATGTTAAAGTAGCGAACGCTTGTATTAAGTGGTGCTTCTTAATAATAAGATCAAACAAGCCAAATAATGAACATCACCGAGTAAAATGAATCTCAAAATGACCGATATGCTAGAATATACTCTCTGCTAATAATCTGGAGTTATTTTTAGTCATGCGTTGAATAAAATCGAGATCTATTTCATTAACATTTAAACAACCATCAAGTAATACATGCATTAGCTTACTTTATTAACAGTCACTGGTGTATTAATGCTGGTGTGAATTATTATGTTGTCATCGAGGAAACATGTAAATAACTTACAGTGGTGTGAAAAAGTGTTTGCCCCTTCCTCATTTCCTGTTCCTTTGCATGTTTGTCACACTTAA
>JAFFST010046735.1:86034-115543 GCA_022414735.1 Noturus placidus
TTTTCCCCCCCCCCCCCCCCAGTCTTAACATATCGTATCACCTTCTTGAGTATCAGTGACTGTTTGCACCTTTTGTAATAGTTGTGTACGAGTCGCTCAGACGTCCCCAGCGTGAAAAGATAGATCTCGACATCATATAGCAACTGTTGGAAAAGGGGTCAACCATGCAGAAGATTCTGGAAAAGTAAAGAATGTGCAGGACCTGGAGGATTTTTCTGAAGAACAGTGGGTGCTTTAACTGCTCAGGACAAACAACGGACTCATGAACAACTATCACAAAACAAACACAGTCGTTGATAATCCAGGTCACGACACACAGGATTAATAATCAAGTGGGTGTAAACTTTTGAACTGGTTCGTTTGTGTAAATTCAATTATTATTGCGTCTTGTGGACTATATGTAAACACCTGTGTGATGAGGAGGAGGGAGGGGCCAGTCTGTGAGGACGCACAACTAGCAAGGAGTGATCTAATCAGTGGGAGAGAGCGGTAAAGAAGCGGCTGGAAGTGCTGGAGAGAGAGAGAGAGAGAGAGAGAGAGAGAGAGAGAGCGAGCCTCATGACTTTTTGGTTGAGGATGTTATGTTTACGTTCTGTTCCCGCCTCCTCCTTGCCCATCGTCCAAAGTTTGTTACAATGGTGCTAAAACCCAGGGACGTGCTGGTGAAGTGTGGTGCTGAAGTGGTTGCCGAAGGACGGGCGAGTTGCTGCTGTCCGCCAGGAGGTGGAGGAACCACTGCTGTCCGCCTGAAAAGGGGAGGCGCCATAACCATCCACCAGGAAGTCCAGTGCCATTGCCCGACGATGTGGAGGATCATTTCCCAGCTGGAAAAGGACCAGATGACTGTGTTTGGGGACCGGTGAATCAGTGTTCTCTTCTTCTTTCTCTCCCTCCCCCCTTCTTGCTAGCTCTCCTACTCGCTCTCTCTCGCTCTCCTCTTCCTCCACCCCCATCTCTCCTTTCGCTCCCAGGATGCGGGGCCTGAAACTGAGGACACATGCCTGGCACTGAGTGATCTAATCAGTGGGAGACAGCAATAAAGGAGTGACTGGAAGCGCTGGAGCGAGAGAGAAAAATATGCGTGTTCTGCGTTTGAGTTACGTTTGTGTTATGTTTACGTTCTCTTCATTATTAAAAAGTTTACGTTTACGTTCATCCGGTTCCCTCCTCCTTGACCATTGTTGAAAATTTGTTACAATCTGTTATGTGAAATAGCTTATTCAGGGCAGTACCAAATAAACAAAACAAAATGCAGTTTTTATGATACCTAAAATGTGTTAACATTTAGCAGAATCCGCAAGGTGCATGCAAACTTGACCTCAACTGTAATTTCAACTCATGCAAGGAAAAGCGCAGAACAAATAAGAATTCATTGAAAAGTCAGATTTCATAACGAGTCAGAGTTTCTCTGACTGTAAAGCAACATGTTGCCACAACATACTACAACTACAATGTTTGATCATACAGACGGCTTCCAAATTTGTTTAGATGCAGTTCAGTTTTCACTTCTCACAATGACCGATATTTCAAAAGGGTCACTTTGCCATTTTTGAATAGCAGTTTTTTTTCCTGCTGTGTGTTCACTTTTCACTAGCTACTGCTTTGTAATACATAACTGACTTAACATTTATGGTGGAGATATTTTCAGGTAACTCCAGGTTACAAGCTGCATTAATGTAACAGGCCTTTTAAATAATGATTGTATTGTTTTTAGGAACAGAGCCCTTATTGGTGTAGTCTAGTTTTTGTCCTGTTTTGTCATCCTCTGTATTGTTTCCTTAGCTGAAACCGTTGCTAGAGCCTGATGTTAATCCCTGTATCAGGCCTGGAAAATATCCGTCTGTCTGTCTGGACATCCTTATGAAGAAGTCATTATACAGTAGAGGTTGTGCAGACTAAACTAAGAGCTAGTCAGACGATGGAAAAACAAAGCAGACAGTAAATAAAGCAAGTCTTTAAGTCTGAAAATATATGATGCCAATACACTCCCGCCCACTTTATTAGGAACACCTATACATGCATGTTATCTAGTTATCTTGTCAGACAAATAATGTGGCAGCAGAGCACTGCAGAAAAATCATGCAGATACAGGTCAAGAGCTTTGGTTTATGCTCGCATCAAACATCAGAATGGGGAAAAAGTGTGATCTCTGTGACTTTAACCATGATCTTTTGGAAATTTTAGACACACACAACAGTCACTAGAGTTTACACAGAATGGTGTGAAAAGCAAAAAACACAGAGAGAGGCAGTTTTGTGGGGGGAAACACCTTGTTAATGAGAGAGGTCAGAGGAAAATGGTCAGATTAGTTCAAGCTGCCAGGAAGGATATAGTAACTCTTTATAAATCACTCTTTACAATCGTGGTGAGCAGAAAAGCATCTCAGCATGCACCAAACATTGAACCTTGAGGAGGATGGGCTACAACATGAGAAGACCACATCAGGTTCCACTCCTGTCAGCCAAGAACAGGAATCTGAGGCTATCATGGGCACAGGATCCCAAAGGAATTCTGACCAATTCCATGTACTGCATTCCTTTCTGTTGTCCATTAAAGCTAACTAAAATGTTAGACTAGTGCAATGTGAAAAAGTGTGTTCAGTGTCAACAGCATGCAGGTCAATATCCAACTTCATTCAGCTAGTTTAAAGATGGTCAGGACAGACAATCCAGTATGGTTTACACATCCTGCTGAGGCTGCAGTAAAACATGGCGGTTCGACTTCTGAATTACTGTCAGCCTGGAAAAACCTTTTCAGTCATTTCTATAGCATCCTCCATCCATCACAAGCTATCAGGAGACATCTGTTGATGGACATGAGTTTCCATGCTGTGCACGCTCAGTTTCAGAATCAATTACAAAAGAGTCACAGCATCCATATGTGTGAGTGCATTTTAAATAGTGTAATATGATACATGGGTTCACTATTTTGTTCACTATTTATTGCACTGATCTGTTTACTTTTATCGTCAACGTTGTAGCCTAAAAAAAAAACATTATTTGCTGTAGTTTATCATCATTTAACTAAATTAATAAAACAACCTAAAAATAGCAATAAATATAAAAATGTCCTGAATTAGTTTTTGCTTTAACTATAGAAAAGACAACTAGTCCAGTATTTTTTATATACTTGTTGACTAGTAAAACCTAATAGCCATGTAATCTGTATTATACAGCAATGTTTAGCTAATCCGGAATCCTTATATTCATTTTGTAGTGTGGGTGTTGGTTTTTAAAAGTCATTTTAAGTCACTGCATGATGTGGCAACTTATAGTGACTGCTAGAGTAAGACATGAAAACAGTGACAAAGATGCAAGGTTAATCAAAATTAACCTACTAAACAAGTAGAACTCAGGCATGCCTCAATCATCAACAAGTCTAGGCTACCTAATAATCTCTCTCAATCTCTCTCCTGAAGATCACTGAAATTACTGGAGGATGGTACCACTTAAAAATCACGAAGATGGCTTTGGCCTGCAGTTGAGAAAAACAATTTTGCCACGATGGTTTAGGGCTACAATTTTCATGATAGCTCTAGGACTGCAGTAAAGTCTCAATCATTGAACAGTGGATAACGTCAACAAAACAGACTTCATGTGAAAACTCTAATGAGTTTCCTGGTTACACAAAACCATTTTTTGACCATATACTGTAGTACACAGTTATAGAAGGGAATTATTTAAAATCTGGTGTCACATAGATGAGGACGGATTCCCTTTAGAGTCTGGTAAATTAATAACAATGCTAACGCGACAAGGTGGGTTTAATTCAAACTTCTTTATTAAAAAATTCCTGTAAACATAGAGTACACGGTCTCTCTCCTAACGAACACTAATTCACTTCATTTAAACTCACGGTTGCCAGACATCATTAGACAAGTCAACTCCACTTTCCATGTTTTGATTTCATCCCCCAAAATAACTCAATATTATCAGCAGACATGGACACTGTACTGGGGGAACCCGTCTAAAACTGATCAACAAAAATAAAACTATTAAAATGTAAAGACAGAAAATGTGCTTAGTTATAAATAAATACATTTAATATAAAAATAGATATTATAATAACTTCATAAAATAGAAATAAAATTATAAATGAAATAATGTTTAATTACTATGAGTTGCATTTAAGATCAAATTGACATTACGCTTAGTTCGCTATTTCCTTAGAAAGTGATTAACCTTTTTCCTAATATGGATCATTTTTGTGTTAGTCTACTTTTAATTAGGACTCTATTGTTTTTAAGACATTTAAAAATAAATATTTTATGCTTGTTTATCTCTCTCAAGGTTTCTTCCGCATATCGTCTGAGTTTTCCCCCTAACCTCTGCCTCGCTCATTAGGGATAATTCTCTCAATTTAAAAATGCATATCCTGAATTTATATATTTCTGTAAAGCTGCCTTGTGACAATGTCCATTGTTAAAAGCGCAATAAATAAAGCCGAATTAAATGGAATTCAATAGTCCTATTTTAGATATTTGACCTTGCGGTGACCTCGACCCTGAAAAAATCAGTTCCTAAATCTAAAATAAGCTCATCTGCTTGAAACAACAATAATGTCATAGAAATCCTACAAATAATCAACGCAGTTTTTAAGAAACTGCGTTTTAATGAGAATTTCAGATAGATTCTAGTGGCGGAGGCATAATTATAATGTTATAATGTAACAATATATTATGATGTTATAAGTGTGCAAGTCACAATATCTCAAAGAACAAATAAAAACCTCTTCAATTTTTAAAACAAATGTATTGTTTATATTTTGTTTAACCGGATACAGGATACACGTTAAAGTTGTTGCATGCACCTTACAGACATGCAGAACATATTGGAAAACATGAGGCTTATTCTCAAGGAGTTCATTGGTATAATCAAAATGGCTCAATCATTATATTTTAACAATGAACATTGCATTTTGGCACTCCACAAAAGTATTTACCAGCAATGGCTTTTAGTCATTACTGGCATGGGCCTGGCACAGGGACCAATTTGTATTTGGAGTTTAAAAATCCCACAGTGGTCATTGACAGGAACGGAAACTTAACAAGATTAAATAATTTGCCATTAAAGTATAATATTCACTACCCATTCTCAGCGGCTGTGAAAACAAGAACATTGAGCATTCCAGTCATTGCATAGTCACTTGTTGGTCCAGAGCCAATTTTGAGCCACGGATCTACCTACACAGCTGTAGCTATGCAGTAAGCGCTCTGATAAATCCCCAGGATAATGAGCTCATACTAATACGTTGAGGCTGTATAAGCAGTTCGCTGCAAAGATAGATGATGATGTGATACAAGTCCAGCTCTGAAAATATTGAAGGCATCTGGCTGATACATATTGAATTAATTCATTTTTAGTTTCCAAAAGAAAACAGTTTTCCTTGTATTTCTCCATTGCCTATTTTTCGATCATTTACATTTATTCATTTTGCAGACGCTTTTATCCAAAGCGACTTACAAATGAGAGCACACACACACACCAAATGGTAGCAGAGCTCCCATGCAAGGTGCTAGCTTGCCATCGGGGGCAACTTAGGGTTCAGTGTCTCGCCCAAGAACACTTTGGCATGGGATCACCCGGGCCGAGATTCGAACCACCAACCCTACGATTAGTGGATTAGTGGACAACCCGCTCTACCGACTGAGCCACAGCCGCCCCACATTCATTTCAGGGCTTAAATTAATGAACAATCTTGAATGACCCAGATATTTGTGAGCAATTACTGGCTAATAGCAAAAAATTATTATGGCAGATTATGGCTTGTGTCTGATGTACTGCTAATATGGATCGTTATGTCCGAATAAAAAAAACAGCAAGAGGGTGAAGGTAAAGGAGGATGACATGGCAGACAAGGATGCAGGGACAGAATAAGGATTCAGAGTACACATCTTAAATAGAGAATTGCACATAGAATAGGCTACTTGTATAACCTCAATTAAAAAAAAAAAAAAAAAAAATTGGGACGCTGCGTAAAATGTAAATTAAAACGGAGCGCAACGATTTCCAATTCTCATAAGCCCATATGTTATTCACAATAGAACATAGAAGACATAAAATGTTTAACCTGAGGAAATGTACCATTTTAAGGGGAAAAAATAAGAATTTTGAATTTGATGGCCGCAACATGTTTCAAAAAAGTTGGGACGGGGGCAACAAATAGTCTGGAAAAGTAAGCTTTACTAAAAAGAAACAGCTGGAGGTTAATTGGTAACAGGTCAGTAACATGATTGGGTATAAAAAGACTATCTTAGAGAGGCAGAGTCTTTCCGAAGTAAAGACGGGCAGAGGTTCACCAATCTGCGGAAAAATGTCTACAAACTGTGGAACAATTTCAGAATATATGTTCCTCACATGTACCACATAAAGCAAATGAACATGGACTGCATCTCAATGCTGTAACATAGCACAGATATTGAGGATGTTGAATTGCTGGAGAAGTGCAGGATCTTGGTGGAAGTGACTGTAATGCTGGTTGTTGTGCAGTCACTGCTCAAGGACTTTCGGTATTCAAGGCCTGCAATTATTTTCTGCCATTGTGCTTGGGTCTCTTACCTAGTCTGTGCTCTGGTTGGCTTTGCACACAACATGGCTATGCATACAATCCTTTCAGATGCATAGGAAATAACTAAATACTGTAGAATTCAATCCTCACTTTTATAAAATCATTACACTGGAGCCTGTGTAGTTTCCTTGCTAGCTAATAAAAGCAGGTGGGAAAAAGTAAATAATGTGCAGAACCAACAGGATTTTTTTCTAAACAGTGGGCAGTTTAACTGTTCAGGACAAACAAGGCCAATACTTGGCCGAATACTTTCGCAAGGCACTGTATATGTAAAGCTACACTATTAGACATTTTCCACTCTCATGGTTCTGTGCTGGATTCAGTTCTCGAACCGCTCTGTGTATATTGTGTATATATATGTGAATAATCTCATAGGATGTGATTGGGCAAGTTCATTTTACCCTTCAGATGCAAAGCGCTTTAGTTTAATGGTGTTCATTACTGATGCTCCGATCAGGATTTTTATGACCGAAACCGATCCAGATACCGATCTTTTTTGTTTAAGCTTTAATCAGGAGGTCGGTCATAAACAGTTTAATGTAAGCTCTCTGATCGTGGTCACTGTTAAGTTAATTGAGTAAAATAATAGCAATGAGAAATACTGTTGTTAATTGATAGATAAACAAGCATAAAATATTTATTTTTAAAATGTCTTAAAAACAATAAAGTCCTAATTAAAAGTAGACTAACACAAAAATTATCCATATTAGGAAAAAGGCTAATCGCTTTCTAAGGAAATAGCGAACTAAGCTTAATGTCAAATTGATATTAAAGGCAAGCCATAGAAATTAAACTTTACTTCATTTATTATTTTATTTCTATTTAATGAAGTTATTATAATATCTATTTTGGATGTTTAAAGCTTGGGAAATCTTTCTGTATCCAAATCCGGCTTTAAACTTCTCCACAACAGTATCTCGGACCTGCCTGGTGTGTTCCTTGTTCTTCATGATGCTCTCTGTGCTTTAAACGGACCTCTGAGACTATCACAGAGCAGGTGCATTTATACGGAGACTTGATTACACACAGGTGGATTCTATTTATCAACATTATACGTTTAGGTCAACATTGGATCATTCAGAGATCCTCACTGAACTTCCGGAGAGAGTTTGCTGCACTGAAAGTAAAGGGGCTGAATAATTTTGCTCGCCCAATTTTTCAGTTTTTTATTTGTTGAAAAAGTTTGAAATATCCAATAAATTTCATTCCACTTCATGATTGTGTCCCACCTGTTGTTGATTCTTCACAAAAAATTACAGTTTTATATCTTTATGTTTGAAGCCTGAAATGTGGCAAAAGGTCAAACAGTTCAAGGGGGCCGAATACTTTCGCAAGGCACTGTATTTAAGCGGAGCAGACTTCAAGCACTGAACATTGACGTTTATTATTTTTGTTTACAAGGTGGAACAGGTTAACCGTTGTTTTTTTTGCATACAGTCTGTAAAATTAACTGAAAATATTAAATTAATTTATCAGAAGGTAAATTAATTTGTCATGGCTCACACCATGTTCCTAAATTCTGTCATAATTGACCAGCTCAAGTTCTCTCATGCCTACTTATTATATTGTGGCATGAAAAAATAAATGTGAAAGTGCAATAAAAATATCTTGAAGTAATAATCGTGATAAATAATCGAGATCTCAATATTGTTCAAAATAATCGGGATTATTAGTTTGGCCATAATCGTGCAGCCCTAACCTGAACTGTATGTAAATTAAAAATATTAGGTCTATTATAATTATCATTATAAGAACCCTTAAGGGACACTTTCTGTACTGTATCCTTTGGAACCACAGGTGCAGGATCTCATTGCCAACATGTTCATTGGCCAAGAAGAAGCTTATTAACGTCTGACAACCACTGGCTATGTTAGCTCTGCTGTCTCATCTGGATGGTCAGTCCCTCCACTGGCTTCCTGTAGACGCCCACATCAAATTCAAGGCCTTGATGCACCTACAAGACCTTGTCTGGAGCAGCACCCTCCAATCTCAACACACTCCTGAAGGCTTACGTTCCCACACGCAATCTTCAAGAACCTTCACACTAACTGTTCCTCAGTGGTGGAATGAACTTTCAAACTCAATCCGGACCGCAGAATCTCTCACCATCTTCAAAAAACAGCTAAAGACCCACCTCTTCCATCAACACCTAACCAACTCATTAAAAAAAAATTAAATAATTTTTTTTTTTAAATGACTACACACTTACACCTCTACTCTGCGCACTTTGTTTCTTCTAGAACTCAATTACTGGATCTTGTATAGTAGCACTACTTGTACTGTTCTCTGCTTGATATCACTTTGCTTGTATCTCTCATTTGTAAAACACTTTGGATAAAAGCGTCTGCTAAGTGCTACGAGTATATTTAATAATAACGACTGTGCTTTTTTTATTGGAAAAATTCATTAAAGTCTCTCTATTAGCAAGACATCCCTGTATACCCCAACCCTAACTTGTTCACCAAAAGCTTTTCCCAAACGTTACATTTTTTGCTTATAAAAACACGACATCTTTATCAGTGGAGGTATGCGATCATCAGGATGTTTTGAACAGAACGAACTGTTATGTGGAAGCCTGAGCCACGCTCTGGCACGCACACAGTGTTTTATTCAGTTCTGAAAAAGCCCAAGTGTCCAAACTAACCGAGGTGGGGGATTCAGAATTGACCATGTAAAGATTTTGTATTAGAACATGAATTTGGATGGCCTTTCTGTTTAAAAAGGCCTGGTGTGTGATTAGGGATTTGTCTTCTGCTGATTTAAACTGACAGATATTAATTAAAAAAAAAACAAAAAAAAAAAAAAAAGCTTTACGGAATGTCAGCTCAAAATTTCCGGAAGTATCCCTACTGCAGCAGTGCACAATCTAGCGTTGGTCAAATCCAAACTTCTTGAACGTTCTAGCTGCAACAGAGTTTAGGATTGTCTTACTGGATTAAACAACATTGTGATCACAGTGACGATGCATGTTTATAATAATCTGATGGTCAGTATTGATATTTGTGCTATATATTCACTAAACAAGTGAAGAGTTCCAAAGTGGTTTAGGTGTATCGCGTGTTCGGTATTGCCTTTTGGACTAAACTGCAACCTGCACTCTGGAGGTACCTGATTTGCAGCCTTTGTAGTTTAAGCCTTTTTTTGTGACATTTACATCAGTCAAGGTGTCCCTCGATTGTGCGCGTGCTTCCCTCGAGACACATGAAGTGCAGCATCAACAGGGTAGCTGAACACACTCTGAGGAAAGCTCTATCCTCCCTATTCCACATACATGAACACACACAGAGGTAACCATCTGGAAAAGTTCCTCATGCCCACAGTTACATATGGTGCTGGCTATTTAATGTTTTGGGGCTGTTTTTCTGTCAGAGGACCTGGACATTTTGTTAAGATACCATCATGGACCATCAAATATCAACAGATATTAAATGAAAAACTGACTGCTTCTGCCAGAAAGATTAAAATGGGTCATTGATTGATTTTTCAGCAGAACAATGATCCAAAACACATATCAAAATCAACTCAGAAATGGTTTACCGACCACAAAATCAAGGTCCTGTCATGGCCATCCCAGTCCCCTGACCTGAACCCTATAGAAAACCTGAGGGATGAAGGAGTCCTCTGGTGAGGAGAGTCCACCAGAGTGGACCTTGAAATTTAAAAGGATTTGGAGAGATACTGTATGGTGGAATGTTCTCAGATCCCTTGCCATGTATTCTCCAACCTCATCAGGCATTATAGGAGAAGACTCAGTGCTGTTATCTTGGCAAAGGGAAATAGCACAAAGTATTGACTAAAAGGGTGCCAATAATTATTGCACACCTATAATAAACAAAGATTTTTTTATAAACCTGTGTTGCATTTGCAATTGTTTGATATCCATGAGAGCAGAGTATTTTTGTGATTTTTTTTAACAAAGACTCAAAAGGTTAAACAATAAAGAGAATTTTTCACAGCCTTCCTTGCTCATATTGACTAAGGGTGCCAATATTAGTGTGTGTGGGGGGGGGGGCACTGTAAACATCTGTTATGTGAAATAGCTTGTTCAGGGCAGTAACTACAAAAAAAAATAATAAAAAGCATGCAATTTTTATGACCTCAACCGCACTGCATTTACAAAGGCAAAGAACACTGCGCAAAAGAATAATCACAAAAATACAGAAGAAAAGGAGTTTTAACTCTCTGAAAGAGCAACTCTGTGTTGCAGGGGTTTACACGAAAACTTAAACACTTCTTCCAGAGGGATAATCTGGTGATTTTTAAACAGTTCACAACAGTACAAAAAAAAAGTATGTGATCAGAATGGATATTTCTAGAGTTCCCCCTTTACGTAAAATAATAATAATAATAATAATAATAATGAAAATAATAATAAAGACTCGATGCAGGATGAAAGCATTCTCATATTAATGGACTTCTCAGAGTTGTTCTTGACAGAAACATTGAATAAGACCAAACCTGGCCTAGATGTGACAGACCAACCTTAGAGTGTGTTTAGTACGCACATCATAAACAAACCCTCTCTCTCGCTCACTCTCTCTCTCTCACACACACACACACACACACACACACACAGTCTATGAAGGCAGATGTGAATAACTGATAAGAAATTCAGCTTCATAGATTTTTTTTACGCACTTTGGAATATTTCTCACTCTGAAAAAATAATAATAATCTAAATCTCCTGAAAGATACTTTCTGCCCTACTTTCTTGTCCAGTGCACCAGACATGAGGATCACCACACAGCAAAAAAACAATTCAATAAAACAGCCCACTCCATCACTGTGAGCAGAGTCAAGCAACAACTACTGCTGCTGACAAGAGCAACAATACGACGGCTTGTTCCCACAATTCAAGCGCGTCACTAGGGGACCTTAAACTGGTCAGTGAACAGCACACGTAACAATGATTGCAGAGATTGTGGCCCATTTCTTTCTCGGTCAGACGCTGACAAAAACGTGATAAAGACCCGTGTTCACCCCCTGAAGTCATAAAACACGCAGTGTAATTGAAAGGCTTGAACAAAGGATGGGCTTTAAGAAATGCTCTCATACACACTTCTTATTCCAACATGTAAGCAAGGATCAGTTCTAACATCAGGAATTTTACTTTGTGTAGTCGAGTTCAATATTAATTGGACAAACAATGGTCCAAATGCAACATTTTTGAAAGAAAATACATAAATAAATAAATAAATAAATAAATAAATAAATAAATAAATAACAAACAAACAAACAAACAATAAAACAGCTCAAGCAAAGCAAGCTTTACTCACAAAGCACAGATTTGGTCTTGTCAGCAAAACCGGCGACTTGCAACCATTTAAACAAACACTGGCGAGTGTCTGTCGGCTTTAATTGCGTAAATCAGTCACATGCGTGATTAGCCGCTGTAGCAGAGAAGGAAAGGTTTCAGAGCTGATGCTTGGCAAGAGCTGCAGTGCTGCTTTGGGAACACACACACACGCGCGCACACAAATATGCACACACACACAGGTTACTAATCTCCTGTTGAATTTCACATGGGGCCGTCTCACTAGAGCCACAGAGAGTACATATGCACTATACACACACACACACACACACTACACACACACTACACAGTCTAGCTTGGAAACCAAAACTAAAGGAAGACTCGCACACATTAGGTTTGTGATGCTCGCACTTGGAAAAAGTCAAGAAGGCCATGGGAAAACAAAACAAACAGCGCTGGAGGAGAGTGCGGGAAAGAAACAGAATTTAGTTTGGAGGAGTCAGAGGGTGGAACGTGGAGCCGAGAGTGACGGAGCAAAACTGGAACCCATTAGAGGAGAAAGTTTGAGGGCAAGTGCAGGAGACCGAGGGAGATGCCGCTTTCTCGTGAGGTCACATTGTACTCCTCACTCCATTATACAAAAGAAAAAAAAACAAAAAAAAACCATGTGCCTGCTTGTCACAGAATACAGACCATGTTTGATCAGTGCCATGCTTGATTAATAATAGCAATAATAATAATAATAATAATAATAATAACAACAACAACAATTCCGTCCCTCCAGAATTTCGCAATTTTGAGATTGCAGAAATGAACGCAAAAATCAGGCAAACTCAGCAATATTCACAGGAGCTTGCAATTTTTCTAAATTACCACAGATTTTAAGAAGATTTGGGCCAAGACGTGTCATGTGACGTCATCACAATGCGCGTTCAGCCAAAGCCCTCTTCAATTCACGTGCATCGATCATGGGTGCAGCTAAAAAGGTCTCATTTACCAACAAACATCACTGCGAAAGACCACGCAAAACAATGTTGTGCAGTTACAATTTCACTAATTCAAGTAATTTTCCATGAGGGAAAGAAAAAAAAAAAAAAAAAAAAAAAAAAAAAAACAGCAAAAACCACAAAATCCACTAATTGCATTGCAAATTTTTAAAAAAGCCACTCAAAGTCGATCGTTTTTGTCCGCAACGATGACAAAAAAAAACTCTGAATCCTGTACGGACTGATGATTTCTTTCTACAGTGGGGGAAAAAGTATTTGATCCCCTGCTTATTTTGTACGTTTTCCCACTGACAAAGAAATGATCAGTCTATAATTTTAATGGTAGGTTTATTTGAACATTGAGAGACAGAATAACAACAAAAAAATCCAGAAAAACTCATGTCAAAAATTTTATAAATTAATTTGCATTTTAATGAGGGAAATGAGTATTTGACCCCTCTCAATCAGAAAGATTTCTGGCTCCCAAGCGTCTTTTATACAGGTAACGAGTATAGAGATAGATTTGCCACTCATAGATATGTATTATTGGATCATTTCCCTCAATAAATAAATGACCAAGTATAATATTTTTGACACCTGGGAGCCAGAAATCTTTCTGATTGAGAGGGGGTCAAATACATATTTCCCTCATTAAAATGCAAAGCAATTTATAACATTTTTGACACACGTTTTTCTGGATATTTTTGTTATTATTCTGTCTCTAACTGTTCCAATAAACCTACCATTAAAATTATAGACTGATCATTTATTTGTTAGTGGGCAAACGTACAAAATGAGCAGGGGATCAAATACTTTTTCCCCCCTCACTGTATAGAGCATTTAGAAAGCCAGTGGACCTTTCGGAAAAGAATAAGTGCTAGAACAGATGCAAACAGGCACATGACGAAACCTCAGTTTTAAATCAGGCCTGAAATGTAAACTGCGACCCAAGAACATTCTCTCACAAGCAAGTCTTACCCTACATCACAGGACCCAGTTTTGAATAAAATTCTGACCGGTGCCAAAACTAAACTGAGATTTGGCGTCCAATCTTGGCACCTGTGATGAGAACAGTGACAAGATATTCTGTAAATGACTTTGAATTCATTTCACGTTCAAACTCAATTCTCCAGGATGTAGACACACCCGAGCCTGACCTATGACCACAAACACTTGTCCAGATCTGATGTGACTGGTCATGTCCTGTCCAGTAAGGACAACTGTCTGATGCTCTAAATCAGACACGCACACTCGTGACACTGACAGATAACCTAAAAGTGAGATAACAGTATTCAGTAAAGTGTGCTGGTATGTTTTTAACCACAAACTATGACTGCCTATAGAAGATAAAAACACAGCTAGTACAGGATATACCTTGCAGTAAAGGAGACTAGTCAGAAAAATACCTTTAGTCAAACTGCTTCATTCATAATCAATGACCAGGAGGAATAAACACCTCAACTACATGGTAAGGTCAAAGCAGTTGTTAAAATCGCATTATTTCAGTACTTACTATGGCTGGCCATCGATATGCAGGAAAATCAACTGCAGTAATCAAACCACAGAGCTCAGTAGTGTAGTCTCTTAGTGTTCCTCCTCTAGGAGTGAAAATATATCAATTGCAGAGACCGGGGGAGTGAAGCAGAGGAGGGACTTGGGGGAGCTCTTAGTCTAGCTTTTGGGCAGGCTCCCCTTATTTGGCTATGAAGCAATCATACAAGGGAGATGCAATCTTGACCAGAAGGAATCTCTAGACGGCCTCGGTTTTAACACTGCTCTCAATATGGGCCTTTTCACCTTCACATCCGTTTAGCGTGATCAGCAACTGGCTGTAAATTTAGTCAAGATGCCAAAAATAATTTCGACCACGAGAACTTCCCTTAAACACGAAGTGTCCCAAAAACGTCCAAACAAGAGTGTTAGGTTTCTGAAGATGTTTAATAAACTCAATTGTATTTAAATCCATGACAAATAAGCCATTCTTCTTATGTGCATGAACTGCTTGGTTAATTGCCTTCTGTGGATATGAAGTCTTGTTTTATTATGGCTTAATTAGGGGATTAGACATGCGAGAATTACAGCCAAGAACCGCAGCATAATCCTCATAATTAGCCTCGTCAATCTTTGCTGTTGTCATGCTGATCAGAAGTGAACTGACAACATAGAAACCTCACTAATACTCCCAGCGTTATATGATGTCTGCACTTGCTTTTGTAATTTTTGGGGTTTTTTTAGTGGATTGTGTGTGTGTGTGTGTGTGTGTGTTTGTGTATCAAGACAACAGTTATTTAAAATCACAAAGAAATTCAAATTCAAGTCTCCAAACATTGGACATTTATTTTCTACCATAAGATATAGGCCTATCGCACAACAGCTACCAGTCTGGAGTACAGTCGGCCTTAAAGTGCACCTATTATGGTTTTACAAATGTTACCGTTCATGTAGAGTCGTTTGTGAATGTAAAAGTCTGCAAACTTTCAAAAATCAAAGCGCACGACAAACAGTTATTGTCTCCGAAAAGAAGGAACCGATTCTGAACAGCTGAAACGAGTCGTTAGTAATTCCACACTTACTTCCTGTACAGTTGACCTTGATGTGACCTTGACCCCTTCTGGATCAATTCCAAATCTAAAATCAGTTCATCTGCTGGTTATAATAAATCCTGCAAACAATCAACCAATCGTTCTTGAGAGATCATGTTCACAAAAATCTCTCGGACAGCACGAAAACATAACACCTCCACCAAGTGGCAGACGCATAAAAGAAATCAATGTTTAATATTATTGACGTACACTGTGATGTCGCTGCTTCACAACTACTTCGATCCTCAGCTCAAGTTACTGCCTGTGTGGAGTTTAGCATTTTCTCTCCATGCCCATGTTTCCTGTGGGTTCTCTGGTTTCCTCCCACCTCCAAAGAACATGCTGGTAGGTGGACTGGCAACTCTAAATTGCCCCTGGGTTTGAACAAGTGTGTGATTGTGCGTGTGCGCATAATGCCCTGTGATGCACTGGCATTCCATCCAGACTGTATTCCTGCTTCGTGTCCAGTGTTCCTAGGAGAGGCACCGGATCCATTTCTACACTGATCAGGATAAATACTGAAGATGAATGAATATTAAACATGCTCTTATTTCAAATCCTTAATAGATTGTAGAAAGGTGGACCATAATGAAATGCACAGACCACGACAAGCTAACAACAAAACATGGACAATCCTACCAGCAAGGGCAAAAAAAAAACCAAAAAAAAATAATTTATAAAACACACAAGTTGCAAAACAACAAAACTACCGTTAAGAGGTCTTGAAGAGGTACTGTGAATCTTTATCCAATGGCATGAGAGACCTGTAAACCTTTCATTTCACATCTTTGTAGTAAAAGTACATGTACATATATATACATATATATATATATATATATATATATATATATAAAGTTCTTACTCCAAGAAGGTGAACCCCACAAAATACAAGTCATTTCCCTGCTCTGTAACTGTGCTCAGAAGCATTCTGATACTGTAGCACAGTGCCTCCTAGTGGGACAGTAAAGAATTGAAGCCAAATTGTACAGGAGTATGCTGTTCTTGACCTCTGTTAAGAAACAGTACAGTGTGCCTGGCACCTTCTATACCTTAAATGTAATTGAATGAAAAAAAAAAAAAAAAATGCAAGGAATGCCGAAAACACATTCTTCTGAAATGATGATGCGAGCTTGCGCTGAAAGTACTTTCAGCCAATTGCGGTTGCTTATTCACCAACAAAACATAATTGGTATTTGCTGGTTTTGGTGACACTATTAAAAAAAATGCAGATACCTTTTATCTGACATATCACTAGTATCTGCCACGTATAAGTATTACACCATGGCCACTAAAAATATTACACCTATCCTTTAGTCTTGAATGGAAAACACCACCACCACAAGAATAAAAACATGACATTCACAAACATACCATGAACATGGTGAGTCAGCTGCACGGTTTTGTACTTTACATATTTTATGTATATATGTGTGTGTCATGTGTGGCTCGACATACTGTACTACTTATCCTATGCTGATTTGCCTTGCCAAGCCAAGCGACTCGGTACATGTGGAAAATTCTTATTTTGGACTCGAACCTTTTACTTCTCATGTAGATCTAAAGCTATTTTAGGGTCATCCCATTTCTATGCACATATACAATGTAGCAAATATCAAGCCTTCAAGTTAAAGTACAAAACAGCAAGCACGAATTCAATCCTCAGTAGCTGTATTAGAAGCTTGAAGAGAGCCAGCTTGGTTAGTGTGATCATGTCTGTATTAAAAGGAGTTTCAAGTAGAGTATCAAGTGGACTGAACGTGGAGTTTGGGAAAGGAACAACATTAATATTCATTCATCTTCATTAATGGCTTCATCCTGGTCAGGGTCACAATGGATCCTGAGCCTATCCCTAGGCACAAAATGAGCAAATTTGGTAAGCTGGGTACAAGATGGGGAAATTCACCCCGCATGGGACATCAGTGTATTGCAGGGCACCAAGCTGCATTTTTTAGGACAGTCGGAGGAAACCAGAGAACCTGGAGGAAACCCAGATGGTGTAAACATAGGTTTGAGCTCAGGATTGACCCAAACAATGCTACCCACTGCACGGCTTCTTTACATAACATATGCGCCTTTTCATCACTCCTTATTCAGGGTCCAGCAGAAGGGGCAAGAGTGTTGTGAAACACTAGAAATGACACCGGATATCCTTGACATCCTTCATGCGAAAAGAATCTGGAAAAGGTCTAACTGTGTAGACAGATCAAACATTTGGAATACCAACCATTCCTGAGAAGCTTTTCAGAGTGGGAGAGACTAATGTGTAACATGATCAGAAGGGGGCAGAACCAAGCAGCATTCACAGCCATTCAAGGATTATTCATTTCTTTACTATGCCGCGTAATGTTAATGCTAAATGAGGTAAAAAAAATAATCTAGAGACATATGGAGAATAGTAACATTATAAATGTTCAAACAGATCCAGGTAAAAATGTTTTTAGATTGAATATAAACTTGTACATCCATTCATATGCCGGTAATATCAGTCATCGCAAAATTACAACAAAAGTGAGTACACCCCTAAATGAAAATGTCCAAATTGGGCTCAAAGTGTCAATATTTTTTGTGGCCACCATTATTTTCCAGCACTGCCTTAACCCTCTTGGGCATGGAGTTCACCAGAGCTTCACAGGTTGCCACTGGAGTCCTCTTCCACTCCTTTTGGAATATCCACTGGTTTCACTACAGCCTCAGAAGCACTCAGAAGGATCATTGTCTGAAATGACGTTTTTCTAACATTCCATTTCAATGTTTCCGTTCATTAAACAACCAATTTGTTTGTAAAAAGATTGACAGCCATAACAGTACATATTAGATATCAATTCGTTAAATGTAATTTTTTTTTTATTTAACAATGGTAAATCATAATAAATTTAGCCCAAGCTTAATACACAACAGTATGCATGGGCTTAAAAATCATCTCATTCAGTTGTTGCTGCCATGTTAATGCCACGTGTTGTGGGAAGTCAGCAGTATGAATATGATGACACTGTATGACTGATTGGACAAATGCCTGGTAAATTATATTAAGTTTACATGGCTGTTTGTACATCTTCGTTGTACATCAACGACGAGCAGCAGTAAGTAAGTAATGATGAACTCCATTAGAATCAACAGCAACAAGTGGATCACACATCCCATGAACAGAGAGCAGCATTGTCGGAAGATTAGACAGGATAAGCCCATACTAGCTAAACCTGAAATGTGCAGACAGACACAGAGAATGGTAACACTCCACAGGAGCTACAAAATGTGGGCTTTAATTCAGTGTTATACAACAGCTCCACCACTCCATGTCTACCTCTGTACACATACACGCTATAGCCAAACACCTGACCACCACATCAATATGTGTCCAATGCAAAACCATGGGCATTAACAAAGAGTTGGTTGCCCCTTTTCTGTTATAATAATCTCTACTCTTCGGGGAAGGCTTTCCAATAGAGTTTGGACTGTGGCTGAGGGGATTGGTGTCACTGAGATCAAGCGAGGAGATATGGGGTTCAGTCGGCACTCTAATTCATCAGAAAGATGTCCAGTGGGGTTGAGTTCAAGGCTCAAGTTCTTTCCAATTCAACCTTAGCAAATATGGCATGTCTTCTTGAACCTCACTTTGCACTGGAGCATTGTAATACTGGAACAGTCACAGTGAAGGGAACTGCTCAAACACACCCACACTGACTCAGAAATTACATATGAACTAGATGATTAGTTGGATTATAGCAGGGAAAACACCACATGCTAGGCATCCAAAATTTATTATAGGGTTTGGAAATGGAGTAAAAAAAAATTCTTAGGCATAAAAATATTACAAATAAATACTTTTACATAACCACATTGTAAAGGACACATGCAAATTTCCTTCAAAACTGTAACAAAAGCAAACAAGAAAAAAAAAAAACTACAGTGCATTTCAAATGGGACAGACTATATCTTGGGAGCGAATATGCACTGGATACGGGGCTTATCCTAAGAACACTGGGCATGAGACAGAAATACAATGAATGGGACTATCAAGTATCTAAATTTTATATCAATGTATGTCTGAATACTTAATTCTGATTGGCTGAAAGGTGTTCGTTTAAACCGTACTATGCACAGGTAATTTCAGTCAGTTTAAATCACTGTTCTAAATGAATAGGCTGCCTATAAACAACTGTGACCGTGGTAACATACAGTTACAGTTGCATACAGTTGTGAAACTCAGTTTCATTATTAGTAGAGACATGACACAGACAAAGGTTTACACACGGACAAGCCCTCTCTGTTTCTTGCCCTCTTATAGCTATACACTATAATTCATTCATATAAATGTAATCTTATCGCACTACTTTATCTCTGTGTATGATTTAGAAAGGGCAGAATTATAGATCTAACAACCCCCATCTAAAATAACTAACTAAAATTAACCATAATTTTTATCCTTTCGATAACATTTTGTACTGTAAACATCAATGACAAATTGTAAACAGCAATCAAACTGTCGATGCTGGCAAATGACCATGGTATAAAATCATGTAATGCACACTGAACCATGGATTATCCCTTACATATATTATATATTGTTGCTTGATTCTGATTGGTCAGAAGGTGCTGACTAATTTCCAAAGACAGGACAGCCGGCTGCAAGGTTTATATTAATTTGCTCATTCTAATGGGTTATCGTTGCTATAGCAACAACATACACAGGGACGTACTAAAATATATATTTTATATATATATATATATATATATATATATATATATATATATATATATATAAATAATGAGATACATATGGTAAAGCTTTCTCTAAAGTGAACTTTATTCAGCATATTTCCAATAAAAAAACAAAAAACTAAAAAAAACCATAATACAGACAGTATTATAATATACTCATAAACCTAATTTATTCATAACTCTTTCAAAGTAGTTATTTATTTACCCAGAGTAATGTTTAAGAAGGCTCTACATAAAAATCAGTGAAACAGCATCCAATCAATAGGTAAATGAGCAGAGACAATGCTATAATATGATGGCACATCCATCCATCCATCCATCCATCAACCCATCCCAGGGAGCATCGGGCACAAGGCGGGGTACACCCTGGACAGGGTGCATTCATTATGTAATTGACTTATTTTACTGTTAGGCCCATCACTTTCCGGACAGTGATGGTAATGAAAATTCTCTGGCCGTACTCCTAGTGACAGACCTCTACTGACCCCTAATGACTGGCCACTTAAAGCAACAAGGCTCCATTAGCCAAAAACAAACCATTTGACATTATTAAATTATTAAACCATTAAACATAAGAATAGTGGATTTTTTTGTTGTTGATTTTGAATAAATTAGAATTACGAAAAGCCCAAATCTTTGAACTTCCATCGATCACTCCCAATAGTACTAAAAGTACCTTTTAGGAGCAGATTTTTAAGAAATATAGTTCAAATGTTTACAGTTACATTTATATAGTGCTTTTCTAGACACTCAAAGCGCTTTACATAGTGTGGAGGAGGGGATCTCCACAACCACCACTAGTGCAAATAGTGCACCGGAACACCCACCACTCACCAACTATTAGTGGAGAGGAGAGAGTGATGTAGCCATTGTTAGAGGGCCATGAAAAAGAAGGGCCAATGGGGGAATTTCGCTAAGACACCGTATACCCCGGGGGGATTTTAAAGTCAAGCGGTATTATTACATTTGTCAGAGAGATGTGTAGGAACAGATTTTTAAGAAATATATTTCAAATGTTGTATGTTGGATGTACACGGCTGGGCAAAAAAAAGGCCTAGCCCAAAATGGAAAAGTATTAAGTCTTAACAACAAACCATTGGTCAGGACATTTGCAAGAATTAAACAAATAGATACAAATAGAACTTATGGGATAGCGTTTCCCTTTGATTTCTTTAAATGTTTAAGTCTTGTGGGAAAATTTATTTCTTATTAATTTTTAGTTCATTTTTTACTTCGGAGATTTTGTACACGCAGACATGTGTTAGTTTGAATTTTACATTTACATTTGTGGCATTTGGCAGATGCCCTTATCCAGAGCAACTTGTATTTAACTCATTTTTTATACAACTGAGCAATTGAGGGTTAAGGGCCTTGTTCAAGGGCCCAGCAGTGGCAGCTTGGCGGAGATGGGATTTGAATTCACGACCTTCTGATCAGAATTCCAATGTCCTAACCACTGAGCTACCACTTCCATTTTACAGCAAACATTTGAATTGTCATCATGATTTTACTTTTTGTACAAGAAGACTATGTCAATTACCCTGTTTCTAGCTTTTCCCCCAAACTGCAGCAAAAGTAAACGAGCAGAGGGCTCAGGAGTGAATTAGTTTAATTCTTGCTAATTTTCTGACCAATGGCTTGAAATTAAAATGATTAAAAGCGCAATATTTTCTCATTTTTTATTGATTTTTTTTACCCAGGAGTGTAGACCTGTTGATCAGAATCAACTAAAAACAGTTCGTTTTCTCTTTTTGTCAGTGGCCTAATGTAACTATAAAGCATAAACTGCCATAACCTCCAAGTTGTTTGCTTTCCATGACACATGGACACACACACACACCAGACAGATTACTTCTGGGAATGCTACATCCCTCAAGAGAGTTCAACATGGATGCTGACCTAAACCCTTTCCACTTTCCCAGGATCCAAGACAAAATTATGCTCACACGCCATTCTCAAAACATTGAAATATCAAAAGCAGAAAAACATAGTTTCCTGCACTGCAATGCATTTCTACCTCATTCTATTAGTCATCTGCTGCCAGAATCTATTAAAGAGTGTCTGAAGCGTATTCGGCTCATTACAAGGCCAATAAACAAATTAGGACATTCAATATTCCCACATGGTAGCATCATGTTTACGTAAACGGCTCTGCTCCCTGCTTTTGGTTTGGCTGTTTCGGATGGTATTGTCTTTCCAGAAGGTTTTGTGAAAAGCAGCCGGCTAGGCACATTCCTCGACGTTCACCACCCTGTACAACAATTCTAATTAGACAACATTGTCTGAGAAGCTGTTGATTTTTACCAGCTATTCCCACGAGCCCACGCTCTGCATTCTTCTGTGCTGCCCCTGAACTAACACACTTGATTTGCTTCATCAGCTAATTATTCAGCTCCAACAGGGAGAATGAAGATAAAAAGCCAGAAGTAACACTTTAGGCTACACAAAAGCTGTTCCACTGTGGTCAAAAATGTTTTTTAACATGTCACGAGAGGAGAATTGCAAGCCTGTTCCTGATGGTAGTTAAATAGAAAACAGATTTGAACATACCTGAAAGACTCAATCAATGTCTGGAGAAGCATCTGAATATCAAATCCAGGTGCGGTAGACTACATTGGAACTGCAAACCTGCAGGATGATGGTACACGCCCACAAGCCAGGGCTAGGAGATCCTTGACAGTCCTGTTTCCATTTGAACATGAAACTTTCATTATGAAACCTTGTTGTTGTTCTGGCTTGCACTGTCACTTCTTATAATTATCTCACGAGGTGATCCCTTAAAAGGAAGGCTCTCAAACCTGCATCGTTATATTGCTCATTCACTCACTGATCTTCTATTGAGCTTTTCTTGGATGGGGTTGAGTTTGGGTCAGTCCAGACTATATCCAGGTCCTCCTGGAAGATCTCCAGAAATTCACACACTAAATTGTGAGATATAATCTCTGCAGCAGGTTTTCGGTCTGCCCTGGGGTCACCAACCAAGTGGCATCCTCATAGACTGACCAAATCACCCTAACTGGAACAATACGTCTACTCTGAGGATCTCCCAGATTGCAGAGCTTCTCACCTTACACATCATAAGTTAAACGTGGTAAACAAACTGAGACACAGCGTTTGCCCTCAGCTCATGAGGCATCTGAAAGTCCATATAAACAATGCCTCTCCTATTTACTGATTATTGAAAGCAGCCTTTCAAGGAAACATCGGAGTCTGCTCTTGTAATTGGTGTTCTAACGAATAAACACTGGTTAGTCTCAGCTAGAAAAAAAATCTTTAACAGCAGTTCAAACAGTGGGATGCAGACCAGTCGTCCGGCTCCGTAAGGCTCTTCCAAGAGCACTTGATTCTTTTGAGGAATCTTCTGCCCTTTTGATCCATTTTTTCCCCATTGAGCTTTGTTGTCTTGGCAACTAAACTTGCATTTCAATCACTTTGTCATTCAACCACAGGCATGAAATAACATGCTTTCTCGGTCCAGAATTGTCTATAATCAGTGCTGTCCTGCCATGTTCACACCCACTCACACACCTGAATTCTCACAAGGTCACGTGTGTAAAACAGTAATGAAGGCTTCCCGTCATTCACTAGAACTGAGTCACAGACTTTCAGTAAAGCAAAGTCTTTGTTTTCAGTATAAATCGGTATTTTCACATGTCAAAGAGAGATTTGTTTTGTTGAGCAGTTCTCTGCTATACAGTACATGCAGTGTTTTCAGGTAAGTCCTATGCCACAGGAAAAAGACCAAGTTCAAATAGGCTAGCTAGCTCTAATATATATATATATATATATATATATATATATATATATACACACACACACACACACACACACAATATACTGGTCACAATAATTGTTCATATAAACCTGTTCCAAATCAAAAATGCGGGCCAATGATCCTCTGTGGTAACCCCTAACAGGGGCAGCCGAAAGAACAACAACTCAAATCTGCAATTTCTTGGAGGAAAACAAAAAAAGAAAAGAAAAAAAAAGTATCAGGCATGCAGACATTAGCCCATGTGGCTTATAAATTTGCAGTGGATCTCAATAAAATTGTGAATTGAACAGTTTATTACATTTAGATTAAGTTTCAATTTTCAAGCGTTCTACAGCACAATTCAAGTATTCCAGATCTCAAATTGTCTTACAGATATCAACACTTTAACCATCACAAAGCATGCCAAGGAGGACCAGATCAAATAAAACTAATCAGAATAGAAGCAAGGAGGGAGAAACTTTTGGAGGAACCAAAAAGAGGAACCAAAATTTTATCCGTGACTGCTGATATCGCATAACTTTAATTTTCTACTTTTTAATGGAATAATTTAGTTATTAATAATTCTACAGCAAGGAAACCAAATATATGTAGGAGAGTGGGTACTCTCGGACCAGGATTGCGAACCTGTGCTGTAGTTAAATGAGACCTGGTAGTCACAGAGGCATAGAGACATCAGTTTGAGAGTTTGTTGGTCTCAGGAGTAGGACCTGCTTGTAAGCACGAGCTTAAAGAGTAGAAAAGATCAAAAGAGACAAAGCATACTCTGTTCCCAATATCGTGGTCCCATTGGTGACCCCTGTCCTGTCCTTTCCAGTATTGTTTTTGGCATAGAGGTCGCAATGATAGTTGTGCGCTAGTGACAGTGAGATCAGTCTTATCAGAAAGCGTCACTTCCTTCCTGCAGGTCTGTGAATTTCAAACTGGTGCATAACATAGCGCATGATTCAAAAGCGCATCATGTATAGTAAGGAAAGTTAAAGGCGCAAATTCTGCTATCGCTTATCTGTACACAATCATGTTTTTAAAAAATAAATAAAATCAATCAACCGTCAAACTTAAAAAAAAAAAAAAAAAAAAAACACACACACACACTAGCATGGTTCACACAGAACAAGAGCTACAGGGTAAACATGACCAGATCACGCAAATGAGTTCAGGTTAATCCACTACGATGGAGGTCTTCAACAGGGGGTCCGTGGAGGTACTGCATGGGGGTCGCGAAAGTTTTGGTACTAGTTTGATATAACACAATTTCATAGAATATATATAATTAGGGGGTCCCCGCTCCATCTCACCATCAGTTTGGGGGTCCTTGGCCTGGAAAACGTTGAAGACCCCTGCACTACGATTCATTTACAGCCGAAAGTATACGGACGTGTTTTTAGTCACCATCTAGGTTTCTAGATATCTAGTGTTATGATTGTGCAGACTGTAGTTGCAGAGCAAATTCAACACAATTCGATTAAATTATATTTACAGTTTATAGCACCTATAACAACAGGATATAGATTTTAAATGCATCCATAAGGAGCAGAGCACACTTGCCTGTGGACAAGGGAAAAACTCCCAGAGACAACACAAGGACAAATCCTTGAGAGGAACCAGACTCAAAAGGGAACCCATCATTATTGCATTTATAAATCATTTCTTTGCATGTTAAAAGGAACCAGAATAAAACACAAATATGCCATTTGTTCAGTATCCCACAGATTCATATTTTAACAAGCTGTAATAGCTGGCCCAACTTCAACCGTCCCCACCCGCATATTCCATTAGTGTATAGGGAAAGCCAAAGGTGTGGCCTGCGCAGACGGCTCATTTATGTGCCACGCGTAAGAATTGTAGGTTATTGCTAATCTTTTGGGGGGGGGGGGGGGGTCATGGATTCTGGGATTATGTATTACTTTAACCTTTTCTCATCCTCTAGTTGAAAAGTTAGGTTAACAAATTTAAATGAGTTTGCATGACGTCTCATTGAAGTCAGAAGAAAACTTTGATGACTGTGTGTTTCAACATTTACGTCAATATCCTAAAGAGGCTCAACCAAGAACACGCATAAAAGCATAGACCACAACACACTTTCAACCTCAATTACTAGTTTCCATCTCCCTTTAAGATATCGTCTCTTTAGCCATACAGCAATAATTCCATCTCCCCCAAAGCATACAAATAAGTCTTGATGGGAACCCCATTACTGAGAAGCTATAATTTGGGCCTTTCACAGTTAAACACTGTTCATCATTGCCCTGAGAACATGCCTCGTGTTGAATTGTTCCACTAACATCATCCTCAGTAGCTGTTGATGATGAGAAATACTCTTATCACGCGAGTTATAAGTCATTACCTGTTTGGAGAATTGTGTCAACGCTGTCAATGTACAACAGCCACTAATCAGCGAATCACATACCACTGCTTCACCAGGCTGTATTTATCTTCCTGTACTGTTGAACTCTGCTGCTCTGCACTCATTTCCTCTGATGACAAGGAAAGTTACAGCAGTCCCCATATGCCAGTTTTTTTTCAGTTCAGTCATACTATTACAACAAAGCAAACCACTGGCTATAATCCAGTCGATGAATATGATGATTGTTTTCATAGGCTGCCAGTGTGTTGCCTTGTTCTTGTTCTAGTCCCTGTAGTCCCATAAGCCCTGCTGAACCAACGAGAGAGAGAGAGAGAGAGAGAGAGAGAAAATTCCCAAGTGTCTTGAACTGTGGCTCCACTGGGAATGCAGAACAGAAAGCCAAGAGCAGGAGAGGTCCAAGCTTGAACTACTATACTTCCTCTCCTATGACTACTTTATGAGATAGACAATTAGCAGACACTTCTCAGTTGTGTGTCAAAGGATTTCACATTAACACAGAGCCGGAGAGGAGGGAGCATTGAGGTTGGCAAACATCTGCTGACAGCCAAGTCAATTACTGACAGCAAACCATGGAGTGGACTGGGCAAACAGCTCATGGTCAAATGAAAGGAAGGTTCTCAGACTAACTGGAAGGAGGACTGTGGGGTTTTATTAAAAGGCCAGGTGTGCAGTAGCTGAAGTGGTGAGTAAAGTGCGAGAGCGAGAGAGAGAGAGACTGACCTGAAGCATCTTCACCAATTAAATCACCTAATAAAAAGGTAAGATAAGACCAAAACCAGGGTAGCTGTGGAAACAATATTTATCCTTCCACCAGGCAGGAAAAGCAAACAAGACCATAATTAAATAATCCAGAAATAAATAAATAACAGTGTGGCTTAAATTTATTCTCCAGTTAAAAGGTGACTGCAAGAAGCAAGAGGCCAAATTGTGTCAACAAGAACACACGAAGAACTACATTATGGAAAAGCGGCCAGCATAATTCGGCAGCCCATTAAATTATGTGAATTATTCTGGCTTGGAAACAGCAGGGTTTGTGCTCAATACAACCAGCCTAAGCTCACATGGAAAGAATGCTGGCATGTGTACACCTTCACTATTGAACCTCAAAGTCTCTGGAGGCTTCAGATTGGCCTGGTGAAACAGAGCAGCTCTCTCTCCTCTGCTGCTCCCCCCTTTCCATCTCTCCCCTGGTTGAGTGTTGCACACAGTTACTGCACCACTACAACAAGAAGCTGAAACCCTCAAAACGTGCAGGATCAGCTCAGCGATATTTATCAGCTCACCAAGCAAGGCACATGTAAAACAAAATCTCTTTAGTCTGCTCTCTTTGCAATATGTAGAACAATTACAACAACCTGTGTCTTTCTGGACTTTACTGAAACAGCTTGATTTGATTTTAACTGATCTCACTCTTACATATGGGAACAATCCTGCAATTATTTCCTTTTAATACAATTTAGATAACCTATTCATTGTTCTTCTTACAAGTCAAAAATGCGCTTAGTAGTAAAGTATGCCACACTCTGGTTCCACAGAGGAGCAATAAAACACTAATGTGTTTAACTAGTGCAGTGCCACAGCAGGATCTTAAACAAGGGGCTCCACTGTCCTAACCAGTCAGAACGGTCTGTAATGATCCTGCGCAACAAGCAGCAAGTTTTACAAGGCCATTGGTCAAAGATCGGCTTCCGTTTATGACTCTGACCTACTGCAAAACTTAGTGACCTTCTAATAAATCATAATCCTGTACTGCCGCAAGAAATTCTGTGCACCTAAATAAATGAAACCATGCATTGTCTGCTCTCAACGGGCACGACACCTTTTAGACGACTGCATCTTTGCAAAATATCCATGATTAGTCATATTAAGGAAAACCCTAGTGACTGTTTTTCCATCGGGCACTGCATCCACAGAATCACTGCCTGTTCGTCATATTAGTCAGATTCACATAGTACTGCCAACCATGTGGACAGTATGCCGGAAAAAAAAGTGTCAATATTTTAAAACACTTCATAATGTAGTCATTGTGGGAAAAACATCAACTGAAAACAGGCATCCAGGATGCAAAACAAGCCTTGACATATATCATGGGTATAAATACTCTCATACTGTAGAACAGACTTTGTTCCATTGCAAATGTACATCAAATGACACGAATCAAACCTGATGCATCATGCAAGTTAATAATCCCTATACCATGGTCTGTCTGGATACTTGATTCTGATTGGCTGGAAAGTGTGCATCCAAATCATATTAAGCACAGGTATTTCCAGTCAGTACTAAATTGATGCTCTACCTATAAATAGCTGTAGCCATAGTAACATACAGTTGCATACAGTAATTTTTACTGTATTTTTAGTAGAATTTTGATAAACATCTATAATAAGTCTTCTCTTACACTATAGCAGCAAAAATATAACAACAAAACGTCATTTTCGTTTTTTCCCCCTTTACACTTGAGACCACAGCATTGTGTGAAACTTAGCAATATTATCTGAAACTTAGCTCCGCCCACAGCACAAACATGAAATATCCCTGAAGGTCTTATATACTGACAGGTCAATTTGTGCGTCACTATACATAACATGCAGGTCAAATTCCTTTATGAATCACACTTACTACAGCTGAAACATATTAACCCACTGTCTTTTTAAAGATTCAAAGGCTTCTAGATGCCCTGCTCTTTAGATGTTTGTTCCCATAACTAATTAGAAGGATATTATAGAGTAATTCCTCTAAGAATTGAGTGGTGTTGGATTCACATTACATTTTATATACTGAAGAATGGAAGAAATTATTTTTATAACAGTGCACAGTGTTTTCTTAACTAATCAAAAAAGCTGAACAAAATTGTCTTTCAGAAAACTACTCTGGAAAAGTCTCTCTTGAGAGTGAAATTAATTTAATTCTAACCACATCAAAAGACTCAATTTGTGATTTTACTGATTATTCAAATGTATGCATATTTAATTAGAAGAAACTTAATTTGCATAAATACATGTTAATTTTTTATAATATTTCAATACAGAGTGATAAACAACTACACACCTCAGTCTATCACTGAATATGTTCAAAACAAATTATAATTACATGTGCATTTGCTCAAAGATGAGCATTTTATAACGCTGTGTTGGGAAGTCTGATTAGATATGGTATGGCATCCTGGTTTGGCCCCCTTACCATCCAGTGCAAAACAAAAATTGAAAAACTAATAAAAACTGCAATGAAGGTTATGGGTAAGAAAGACTACACTTCCCTTCA
>JAFFST010046735.1:120773-139032 GCA_022414735.1 Noturus placidus
CACACACACACACACACACACATACATATATACATACATATACACCCACACACAAATATACACACACATATACATACATATACACCCACACACACACATATACATACATATACACCCACACACACACATACATATACACACACACACACACACACACACACACACACATACATATATACATACATATACACACACACACACATACATATATACATACATATACACACACACACACATACATATACACACACATACACACACACACACACATATATACATACATATACACACACACACACACACACATATACATACATATACACACACACACACACACACACATACACACACACACACATATACATACATACACACACATACATATATACATACACACACACATACATATATACATACATACACACACACACATACATATATACATACATACACACACACATATATACATACATACACACACACATATATACATACATACACACACACATATACATACATATACACACACACACACACACATACATACATTACATTACACAAACTGAAAGCGGCAGTTGAATTTCACATAATGTTAGCCTACTTGAAGGTAAATAATCTAGGTTGAAGGGTTTCTCTGCTGACAAACCATCATTGAAATTCTAACTGTTTCTACTACAAATACCATTACATTCCATCAGCTAACCATTAAAACCCATATTGGTCCTTAATGGCATCCACTAAGCTGAAGGCAACAAATGACCACTAGAGATCCACAGGGACCATTACAGTTCCCATTAAACCCATTACAAAATCTATGAGGGTTTCTAGAGGGTTTCTATTGGGCCCCAAAGCTGGATTGGGAACCCCCAAACTGGATTGGGAACCCATGAGCACTAAACCTATGGAGCATCACCTCTGCACATCCAACTAACCTATGCATGAACATTCAAAACAAGGCTCTAAATGATCAAAACAACACCAAACCAAACAGAATCTGAAGATCACTTCTGGGTCTCACTGGAAAATGTGAAGTCGCGCGTGCAAAAAACTCAAATACTACAAACATGCATTATAACCAAACCCAGTATTCAGCACGTGCACATCGGCTCCGTTGCAAGAACACTCACCTGAAAAACGGATGTGTTAACGTTGAGGTCAGCTCGCGCGTCTTAAAAAGTTGCTTATCGCTTGTTCAGAATGAGAGCGAGGAGATAGCCTCGCTGAAATGACCAGAGTGCACAGTTTGGGAGAGCACACTGCCTGCACTGTGAGCAAAGTCTGCACACTGAGAGCCTTTGAATTGTCATTTCATAGGAATGCAGGGAAACAGGCACGCGGCTCTGCTTTCACAAGCGGGCGCGCGCGCCGTCAAGCCCACCTTCCATTCGATTTATCTATATCATTTTTGCTCTTCACGCGTAATTGACCAGAAATATGTATTTCTGAAATACTATTAACAAGCCAATTAACCTCCCAAGTCTCGCGCTGATTAGAACGTTATAAGATCAACTTCTGACGTCACCACTCCGCGCCTTTCGTTTAGCTATCAAAACAAACTATAGCTATACCACTGTACTAACTAGTGTGTGTAAATAAAAGCGGTGAATTTATTATTATAACCTACTATTTTGATATAGTACACCCTCAGAGAAAAAGGGGCTGGGTAATAAGCTGTACCTTGTCAGTAAATGTAATGTCCCTTGTCAAAAAATCTGAAATTGAAATTTCAATTTGTCCTGTAGGATCTTAATTTATTAGAACTTATATATTTGATCATTCTATTTTATTAAACTTGTCCTTTAATAATATCTTGTTATTGAAAAGTTATTGGAAATTACAGTGGTTGCTGTGGAAGTTTTAAAATCCTAAAAGATTTTCTTGTGTGTGTGTGTGTGTGTGTGTGTGTGTGTGTATACACACACACACACACACACACATATATGCATTTTTTTTAACCGAACTTACCACATGCATTGTTTTTATATTGATATATTAATTCTTAATTCTTATAATACGATGTATTTCAGTTTTAGTACTAATAACTTATTTCTACAAGTGTTTAATTGTTAGATATCTTTTATATATAAAGATCCATCCATCCATCTTCTACCGCTTACTCCATTTCAGGGTCATGGGGAACCTGGAGCCTATCCCAGGAAGCATGGAGCACAAGGCAGGGTACACCCTGGACAGGGTGCCAATCCATCGCAGGGCACAATCACATACACACTCACACACACTACGGACACTTTGGACATGCCAATCAGTCTACCATGCATGTCTTTGGACTGGGGGAGGAAACTGGAGTACGGGGAGAACATGTGGAAATCGGGCCCCCGACCCTGGAGGTGTGAGGCGAACATGCTAATCACTAAGCCACCATGCGCCCCTAAACATCTAAATGCTAGTGTGAAATTCAAATATTGTATCTTTTATAATCTCTGTTAATTTATTTTATATAACAGCAAACTCATAAAATCCATTTATAATGTTGCAAAAGACTGAATAAAACTAGACTAGACTAGAAAAAGCATTAACATATTTTCACAATATTTAAAAGTTTATTAAAATACCTAAAAAAAAAAAAAAAAAAGAAAAGAAAAAGAAAACCCTGACAAATCACTTCCAAATATTCTGACCATTCTTTGTTTTAGCTGCCTTGGCAGAGATTACAGTTTTAAGTATTTGGTATGGTGCCACAATCTAGGCATATTTTATTTGGGAATTTTCTCCCATAATAATCTGCCAAACCTCTCAAGCTCCATCAGGTTGGATTTTCAGGTCTCTCCAGAGATGTTCAAACAGGGTAAATTCAGTGCTCTAATGACATTTCTAGAATTTTACCCGAAGCCACTTTTCTGTTATCAAGATTTCATTGTTGTGAAGGTGAACCATCACCCAATCTGAGGTCTTGAGCGCTGGCTACACTACCATAAAGACTGATGGGTGGAGTACTGCAGAGACGTTCTTCTGGGTGGTTCTCTCTTCTCCACACAGGACTTCTGTGACCTTAAGGTTCTTGGTCAGCTCCCTATCTAAAGGCTCTTTCCGTCATTTGGAAGAGTCTTTGTGGTTCAGAACTTCTTACATGTACGAATGATGGAAGCCACTGTGTGCTTCAGGTCCTCCAAACTGCAATAAATTTTCAGTTCTCTTCCCCAAAATATGTGCCTCAACACAATCTCTGAGGTCTACAGACAGTTCCTTTGACCTCATTGCTTTTGGTTTTTTGCTCTAACATGCATTGTCAGGTGTGGTGTTTTACATATACAAAGGAGATGTGACTTTCCAAATAATGTCCAATCAACTGTATTTACCACAAGTGAACATCAGGTATAAATCAAAGAAACTGAGAAGTTCAGTTTTGAGCAATTGGTTATCATCGCTATTTACCCATCCTGCACCATTAGACAGGTCCATCACTCACACTGCAAGTAAAGCATTTCACTAAAGATCAGTGCGTATCTAGCTTGATCAGGTACTTGCCACAGTAATGAATATTCAGTAAATGTAATACTTTGTATAAAACTTGCATGTATAACTCAGTAAAGGCACATGTTAAATTCCATGTTAAATGCAGTATTGTTTAATGTTTTATCTTCATGTATGCCTTATTAAATTATTTCAGTTTAGTAGACAATACTCACACACTGCCACACTAAAGAAATTATTGAAGAACATGTTGAATATTGCTCCAGGTTCCCCGTGACCCTGAAAAGGAGTAAGCGGTTGAACATGGATGGATGGATGGATGGATGGATGTTGAATATTCTGTGGGAGATGTGGACTACACATGAAATGCATACTACTCTGTGCCAGCCATGTGATTTGGGTAGAGTTGTAATGATTTTTCCAGGTCCCAGTTCTCCCTTAAAGGAATCTTTATGTCATCTAGAAGGAATGTGTGTGAGTCCATTTGGAGCCAAACAATTACACTGCATGTAATGCAACAGAATTCAAAATTATGGCTTTTCCCTAATAAATAATATACGCTTTAAGAAATGTAAGGTTTTGCATACATACTTGAGCCCAATTCTATCTCATCTCAAAAATACAAACCTTTTTGCCGGGCCCCATTGAGTATGCCCTCTACCTACTGTATGGGCCAGAGAAGTCACTTAAATCTTTTACCCCAACTCTGGGTTCAAGTATACACAGCACCTGTGGCCCTTTTTGTCCTGCAGCTGTATTTTGAGGATATTTACAAATAGTCCCTGTTAATTGTAACAGCTGGTTTGGATTTAGCGTCTTATCTGTTGAAAAAAATAGATGATCAATCTTGTCAAATTTTAGTCATTTGGTTATTTCTAGTTTTAGATGACTGAAACTGTTCAAGTCAGTAAAAACTAGATTTTCAACGCTTTCCCCTTTAAATTTTCTCAGTGCTTCCAAACCGCAATGCAGTAATTTTCTACATTTGAATGCCTTCTTAAATGAAATGCCAGATTGCTGTATAAATGCATATTGCCATTACAGGCTTACTAAAAACCATTCTCCTTCTCTTTTGTTGAGCAATGGAGTGGTCAAAACATTGTGTAGCTATGAGTCTCCAACATGCAGTAAATCCTTCATATAAGTAAAGTGCATTTAATAAAGTTACTCTAATTTATAACTCTATATACACTTCATAAAGTAAATTTATTACAGTGACATTGGTGCGTGTCATCAGGTATGCTAGTATCATATTAGCCTAACAAGACCGACATGGCTCGATGCAGTTTTTCCTAGGAGATAAAACATTTAATACCACAAACCTGAATTCTGGAATCTGATTGGCCAGAAGGTGTCGATTACTTTTCTATAAAAGTACTGTTATAGTGCTTGCTTCAAGGCAAATCACATGTCTATATTAATGTGCTTGTTCAAATACATTATGGCTTATACATGAAGCATCTCATTCACACGGACTTGTATAGCAGACACTATGATTAATAATAAATGCATTAAAAACCATGTTACGTAATGACGCAAAATGTATATTCGTTTGGTAGTTTTCTGTAAGGACACGGTATTTAACGTTTAAGGAAGGAGTCTCCAGATGTAAAAGCTTTGTAACGGTCAGAACGTTTTCTGCAGTGTCTTCAGGGTGGGAAACTTTGTGATTTCAGGTTTCTTGGTAACGTGACAAGCTGTGCTGTTGTCTTAACTTCAAGAAAGAGAAAAAAAGAGAGGACTGTTTATAGATGCTATAATGTAAATCACAGGTTCTCAAATCTAGTCCTAGAGTACACCATGTCCTGCAACATTCGGTTATTTTCCCTGCTTTAACACACCCAGTTCCACTCCCTCAACTTCAAGGATGTCGAGGATAAGCTGATTAGTCCAATCAGGTGTTCTGGGAGCAGGGAAAACTTTAAAATGTGAAGGACAGGGGTTTTTCCAAACTAATAGTTTAATTCGAGCTATTGATCAGTAATAGATTTTATCCCTCCCATTTAATATCACCACCATCTGCCACTGTTGATTACTTTTCTATAACAGTACACCCTCAAGTGTTTGATTCCTTACTTATCCCTAAATAATGCCACGGTCATCGAAAAGGTCACTAATGTTACCAAACAAGTAAGGAGCACATTGTCGTGAATTCTCACCTTTGCAAAGCGAGTGAGCAAATACAGTATGAGGGTCCAAAAAGTTCTACCTTTGTCCAGTCTTTATTACGGTGTCACCCAATTTTGCTTCGTTTTTACTAGTTAATGAAAATGGCTTTATAGTTTGCCATACTTTGAACAGAAAGGTGAATTATTATTTAGTCATTATTTCGAATTATTATTCAGTTTGTTTAGTTTTCGTCATGGGAAAAGGTTGGGGGGGGGTGGCTTAGATTTCATCAAGAAAACTGCTATTGAAATTACTACTAATGTTTCACTTGTTTACAGCAATAGTGATTATTGTTCAAACTTATTATTCAAACTGGAAAGATTAAAAACAAAATATGTAGGTTTTAGAATGAAAAACTGAAGGTCTGAATCTTATGCTTGGAAACTCAGGTGGTTAGAATGGCTAATCTTGGGAAAGGAGAGAGTTTTCTTTTGTGCTTGTCAGTTTACAGTTCAAAATGACACTAACAGTGACATTTACTCTCAGATGTTATAGTGGAAGGCTTCTAAAAGAAAGGTTAATGCCCTGAAAAATGAAGGACAAAAAGAATGACAGAATAATGGGCAAAGGAAATGAGTACAATTACACAGCATGCACATAAATAGTATTAAATTAAATCAAAGCGTACATAAAGTTGATCAATGAATAAACATCCATCATCCACGCATATATCCATTTACCATACTGCTTATCCTACACAGGGCCAGGGGGAACCTGGAGCCTATCCCAGGAAACTTGGGGCACAAGGCAGGGGACACCTTGGATGGGGTGCCAACCTATCACGGGGCACAATCACACACACATTCACACGGTATGGACAATTTAGAAACATCAGTCAGCCTACAGAGCATGTCTTTGGACTTGTGGACGAAACCAGAGTACCTGGAGGAACCCCTGAAGAGAACACACAAAAGGTACATGCAAACAGGGTGGAGGTGGAAATCGAACCCCCAACCCTGGAGGTGTGATGCAAACATGCAAACCACTAAGCCACCGTGCCCCCAATGAATAAACAAAATAAATGTTTAAAAATGATAGTTTTTTATTTATTTATTGTAATTACAGGTCCAGTGGAGAAACGATGTTCACCACAAACCACAATTTCACATTTTGGTGCATGTTATATCTCAAGTGGGAATATTTCACAGATTGTGAGAAGGCTTTAATATAAAGTGTGGGGAAGGCCATATAGTAAAATTCACTATTTCTGCTGAAAAGGCTGCTAGACATTTGCTGCTAGTTACATTTGATCATCAGTGTACTGTAATAATCTAACAGGAGGAAATTTTTAAACATTTTGCATCTTCAAGATCATCTTCTGCCCTCTACTGGAATACAACGTTCAGCTCGTTGCAGTTTCTCTCCACACAGCACACTGAAACACTTCTCACTCCTCAATATCCAAAGCTCACCTTTCTTTTGATCAAACTTTGGGGCCAAAACATTTTACAGAGCACTTTTTTGTGCAAATCTCTTCACACAAAATTTGTCTGTAGACAAAAAGAATACAATGCGAGTTTATTTGTTATAGTGCTTTTAACAATGGATATTGTCACAAATATATAAATTCGGAATATAAATTTATCTCTAATGAGCAAGGCAAATGCGACCATGGCTAGGAAAAACTCTGAGGTGACATGATGAAGAAACCTTGAAAGGAACCAGACTTAAAACAGAACCCATCCTCTCCTGTGTGAAACCAGATAGTGAGCATATCAATTTCCCTTCTAGAACTTCTATAGGAAGACAGTAAATACGTAGAAATCCTAGAGGTTGAAGGTAAAGGTACAGGACATATGCAGTCTAAATTAAATATAGGTCACGGAATATGATTTGAGACAGAAGATTTTTTCCCCAACATTATTACATTGCATGTAAGGTAGTAGACAAAATTCCCTTGGAAAAAGAAATGGGAACAAGGATCTGGCATAGTTCTTATAACTATCCACTATGTTACAGGTTTATTTTTATGTAACTTACAGTATGTAATAAAATTCATGTCAAGTTTGTTTGTGGCCACTTACAGCTTTTTCCCACGTAAAGTATGTTTCCTTTTGCTTACTAGGCATACACAGTGCATCCCGAAAGTATTCACAGCGCTTCACTTTTTCCACATTTTGTTTTGTTACTGCCTTATTCCAAAATGGATTAAATTATTTTCCTCATAATTCTACAAACAATATCCCATAATGTCAACGTGAAAGAAGTTTGTTTGAAATCTTTGCAAATTTATTAAAAATAAAAAACAAAAAATAAGCACATGTACATAAGTATTTACAGCCTTTGCCATGACTCTCAAAATTGAGCTCAGGTGCATCCTGTTTCCACTGATCATCCTTGAGATGTTTCTACAACTTGATTGGAGTCCACCTGTGGTAAATTCAGTTGATTGGTCATGATTTGGAAAGGTACACACCTGTCAATATAAGGCCTCACAGTTAATAATGCATGTCAGAGCACAAACCAAGACATGAAGTCCAAGGAACTATCTGTAGACATCCGAGACAGGACTGTATCGAGGCACAGATCTGGGGAAGGGTACAGAAACATTTCTGCAGCATTGAAGGTCCCAATGAGCACAGTGGCCTCCATCATCCGTAAATGGAAGAAGTTTGGAACCAGCAGGACTCTTCCTAGAGCTGGCTGCCCTTCCAGACTGAGCGATCGGGGGGAATCGCCTCCACATGGAGGAGTCAATTTCCCTGGTAATCTTACTATTACAGTGGCACTGCTTAATAACATAACATACATTTTGCTTCACTTAAACTTGCTAAAGTCCTTAATACACAACTTAGCTTCAAGCTATGATCTTTACCCTTTATTGACCTCCCACAACAACCTGTAGTCATTTGTTCATCTTCACATACCCTGTTCATAACCTGTTCATTCATACCCTTTGTTGGACGGCCTCGGCTTTAGTGCGCTTACACACAAGAAACTTTCCAAGCTTCTCATCGCCATCCTGAAGTGAATGAAAAGCATTTACATCAAAGGGTTTTTCACAATTATCCTTTTGTAATAATTAGTACTATTAAAGTGCAAGTAAAGATTACATTCAGACCAAGTAAAGAGCAGATCTTAAATTCACCTGGTGGTAGCATGGGTACTCTTTTGCTGCGCAGTCCATTGATGCTTTATTATATTGCGATTCTTGTTTACATCACAATCAGAGGTTTTGCTTTATAAAATGACGCTCAAATACATTCCAAATGACTATTTGGAGACCCTTTAGAGTTCTCACTGTGAAGGGTGGAACCTTCAGAAGGAGTAGGGCATTGTCACCATCACTTCTGAATGGACTGCAGCCTCCTGTTCACTACATCATTTTCACATTCCCCTTGCCGTTTCCTGTTTTTCATCACCTCCACACATCCCCCAACATCATTGACTAAGTTTACCAGAACATCAATATTCCAATATTATTTGGAATTTGTAATATTCTATTTAGTATTGAGTCATGTAAATGCTGCCCGATTCTGATTTAAGCCAATATTCTGATTCCCCAAATGCTGATCCAAACCCCCCCCCGAAATATGCCAGTTTTAATCTGAAATTTGCCACATGTAAACACCTTACTTAGAAAATTGACTGAAAGGAGATATACGTGCATTCTCAGTCCACAAGTATTTGAGGGTGCTACCTGATGCTTAGCTGTAGGCTAGATATTTAGGAATGGCAACTCAAGCATACTTACAACAACCATGTATACAGGAATATTCCGATACCTGTATGCATAAAAACATCCCGAATATAGACCTTAAACGGAATTTGATGTGCATGTAAACAAAGTTAAAGGTCCTGGATGGCTTGGACTGGATTTTGTCTCACTTGTCATTTGCTATGGATAAAATTGTTGTTCAGATTATATACAAAGCAAGGAATAAAACATGGAAAGCCATGTTATAGGAAAATAAAAAAAGCTATGGTAGTGTGATGCAGACCCTAAAGTTGATTATTTACCTATAACCCCACATCCTAAAGTGTTTTGTTCCTCTTATACACATCATACTTTTATCTGTTTAGAGTTGCATTTAATGTTGTGGAACGTCCCCAAGAATTGTGATCTCTTCACAGAAGTCCCCATAAAAATGGCAACACCGTCTGTACAGGATTTCAAGTTTTTTATGCTTTTTTTTCATGGAAAACTACTTAAATTGGCGAAATCGCAATTATACCAAGTAGATTTGAATGTAACTAATATTATTTTCAAAATTACAGCAGGTTGTAAAAAGCGCTATACAAATAAAATTGAATTATCTGCAGATTTGGGCCAAGACGAGTTATGTGACGTCATCGCAGCACACATTCAGGCAAGACCTTCTTCGATTCACACGAGTACAGCTAAAACAGCTCATGTTCTCATGAACAAACAGTGCGAGAGATCTGGTATACCATCAGACTGGTATACTCCAGCAGTCCTTAACTAAATGTATTTTTTAAATCGCAAGCCCATGCGAACACAAGACTTTGCTCCATTTTGTGTTCATTTCTGTGATCTCACAATTGCTAAATCCTGGAGGGATTGCTAACATATTAGAATGAGCACATTAATAGGGCGGCTGTGGCACAGTCGGTAGAGCGGGTGATCCACTAATCGTAGGGTTGGTGGTTCGAATCCCGGCCCGGGTGATCCCATGCCGAAGTGTCCTTGGGCAAGACACTGAACCCTGAGTTGCCCCCGATGGCAAGCCATCACCTTGCATAGAAGCTCTGGTACCATTGGTGTATGTATGTGCATTTGTAAGTCGCTTTGGATAAAAGCGTCTGCTAAATGAATAAATGTAAATGTATTGTAAATCTTACAGCCAGCACTATTGTGTAGCTATCATGTATTAATGTGCAAATTAATCACATTTGACCTTTAAACAGTGCTGTGGTATAAATCCGTGTATGTTAATACCACATCATTTGAACTGAAGACAGTTGTACACGTGACTAAAGCATACAACATAATGTTATACCTCCCGTTTCTGTTAAACAAAACTAATCAAGGCTGGTACTTTTAGATGTCTATTATTTCTAATAATGTAGTATTGTGACTATTTCTATATGTGTAAAACAACTGATCAGTTAAAATTTAGTAGTTCTTAGTGAAGAATGAAAACACACACACACAAAAATCAACAGCAGACTTTATTTAAACTGACAACTCAAAGTCAAATAAGTGACCAATGAATGGACTATTTTATGGATGGATTTGAACAGATATTGCATCATGGTGAAGTTTTAAGGCAACATTTTACCCTAACCAATCAGTGAGTGCTTTTGATTTTACTCTGACTCAGGCAGTGCTTCCATGTTACACATAAGCTTTTCTTACGGTCAAATTAATTAAAAAAAAAAAAGGTTCAAGTGTTATTAGTTGGAAGAAACTGCAATTGTGAGTAAAAATATGTCATATTAGCAATCAAGAACATTGCATGATTTTGGTTTTGTGCAATTTGTGTGCAATATGCTTCAATAAATTAATAAATAAAAGCATAAATCATTTATCTTGTTAACGTTTGTGCAGTAAACTGTCCTGTACTAAACTGGGACAAGGTTTAAGTGCTTGATAACATCGGGTCAAACTCGTACAAGTTATCATATCATATTTTCTCAATTAAAAACTACTAATAAGATACAGCAGGTGTGTCCATGAAATTTCATGTCACTTTTCTTATTTAAAAAATAATGCCGCTTCAGTGGTTGAGTGCAGACACTTCAGAATAATCTTCTGACCAGCAGTCTATAATAATAAATGTCTATAAATATACGTTCTTCTTTAATTTAGAAAAATAAATATACATAAAGTATACCTAAATAGAACATTAATTCTATGAAGCTGATAAACATGGTAAAGAGGTTGTAATGATCTATAAAAGTTATAGTAGCAAATTCCATAGTAATGTATAAAATGTAAAGTCATTTTCTAAATGTACTGTAAGTAAAGTCCAGGATCTTTGGTATAACAATTACTAAAGAAACTGGTGCAGAATATCTCATCTACAAAAAAATCTCATTTAGAATACTCAATCAGAGTAGGACATTGTACAGAGTTGCCAGTTTGTTGCGTACACCTAGGAGTAAATAATAAACTGACTAATGAACTCTGCATGGATGGAAAATATGCCTTGCAGAGCAGCACTGCTGCCATTGGTGTGCGAATGCAATTGTGTGAATGGGAGAACCACTAAGGTTAAAAGGTGCCATTATAAGTGTAGACCATTTATTATTGACCTACTAGAAAGGTGTACACAATAAAATGTCAACTCTATGTACTGAGGATTTTTTTGCCTGGTACTCAGCTGTTATGCCTAGTACTGTTGTACCACTTTCTGATCGCCACGCCGGTGGTGCTGCTAATCACGCACAGCGCTCCGCCAATGCTCCCCCACGTCGGCTTGCGATTGAGGAAGAGGAATTGCAGTGCAAAGGCCAACACCACATCCGTGGTCCTCATGAGTGCCACCGGGCCGGCCTTCTCCACCTGCAGTGCTTTGGTAAGGAATATCTGGCCAGCGATGCCCAAGACACCAATGGACATCATGTTCCACCTGTCCCAGCCGCACGATGGCATTTTCCACTCATCTATGATGAACAACACCACGATACACTCTATGAAACCCAGGACAGCATAATACCACACAGCGAGGTAGTAATGCACATTCTTGCCCATCTTTCTCAAGATGACCATTGTACATGCTACCGCAATGGCGCTTACGAAGGCAGCTACGGTGCCCTTTATGTGGTTGCTGTAGTTGTTCTCAATGTCTGAGAGCTCACCCCCGAAGAGGAAGTGCGGCCTCGCTATGAGGACAACTCCGGTGAGGGTGAAGATGGTGAATAGGACATCCCAGACAGAGCAGCGCTCCTTGAGGAAGATCCAGGCCAGCAAGGATGTGAAGACAGGGTTGCTGAAGGTAATGACCGAGGCATCAGCCAGGGGCATGTGAAGCACGGCGTAGTACAGCAGGATCATAGCGTTGGAACCCAGGAAACCTCGCAGAAACAGGTACACCCGCATATCTCGAGGACCCAGGAAACCAATTCTGCAAAAAAGTGATTTTATAGAAATTATAAGAGTTGGTCGAGCGGCGTTCCAAGAGTGCCTACACTTCCTATTACTGCACTGGGAAGTTTCACTGTGTGCATCACTCTGCTCGTACGTGTTCGCCATGTAAAATCCCACTTTGAAAGCATTTATTGTGCCAGAAGCACCTTTAAGAAGAATATACAAATCAACGTGAGCTAGCTAGCCAGTTACCCAGCATGCTATAAAGTGAGTGTGGCTTCGTTAGAATCCATATCCACTAGCAGAGCAACAATAAACAGAACATTTGACCATCACATCTGAAATGTCACTTACTCAATATTACGTTCTTGTTTATAGAACTGATGTATGAAAACAGTATCACACGAGGAAGAGTACAGTCATGCTGAATATCAGCACGGCTGTGATTACTTAAGGCAGTCGGCCTGTAAGCCAACCGAATCACAGCTGAGCTGATACACTCTTACTGGTGTGTTATAGATGTAACAGCTGCTCGCACCAAAGCAACAAGCAAATTCATAAGTTCCTTAAGTTCCCCTCTTCACATTTCACCCTTAACCTACAAGAGGTTCCCATATACGTTCTGACTTTTAAAAAATGGACCAAAATGAACCCGTTTAAAAGTTTACACACACTTGATTATTAATCCTGTGTCGTTACCTGGATGATCAACAACTGTGATTATGTTTTGTGAGAGTCCTTCATGAGTCCATTGTTTGTCATGAGCAGTTAAACCACCCACTGTTCTTCAGAAGAATCCTCCAGGACCTGCACATTCTTTATTTTTCCAGAATCAATATATCTAACAGTGACTATATGATGATGAGATCCATCTTTTCACACTGAGGACGACTGAGGGAGTGCAAACATTCACTGATGCTCAAGAAGGCAACACACAACTTTAAGAGCCAGGGGATGAGGGGTTGTAAACTTTTGAACAGGATGATCTGTGTAAATTGTTATGGTGTGAATGTATGGTCAGAATTCACTATTGTAATAATTATTTTCAGCGGAAAATACTAGTCAGGTTTCTGCTCCACTTTGCCTTGGACTGGCACTTACTTGAAGTAGATCATGGCTGGCATGACAAACAGCATCTGGAAAAAGCAGCGGATTGCACTGATTTCCACAGCGTGAAGCCTGTTGATTTTCTTCACAAGAAGAGCAGCAACTGAAAAGAAGACTGAAGCCAGAAGGGTGTAGATGAGACCCAGGCCAGAGCATGCTTTCTTCTCTGATGAAAAACAGAAACGTGAAGAATCAAAACATATTCTGTTCAATTCAATTAAACAGTGAGCATCATCTTTGAAGAGTTCCATTTCTTCAACATCTCTTTCAATACAACTGAAACCAGTGAAGGAATACAAAGCAAAACTTCTTGAAATGATAAAACACATAACTATTAAGTGTCTATCAGTAGTGTCATGATTAATATTATCTGATGAATTTTTCAGCATTTTAATGCTGAACGTATTCTTTTTCATGATAGAACATACCCTTGAATTGTTTTCTACTTGGCCAACTTTCAATAAAATGTTCGCTGGTATCACGAGGATATGAGATGCAAGGACTTCACTGTGGGACATGGCTTTGTATGCCATGAACTGAATGCAGAAGTAGGATAGAATAGGAGCTGTGTGAATCAGCATGTGGAAGTATCAGGTTTTGCTGATCTCATGATGTCTAAAAAAATAAAAAACCAGCCTGGTTCACTTGGCTACCTGTTGGGTGAGTGCACCATTTCTGAGGATCAGGTCATGGGAAAGCCTGGATTGGACACAGGCCAAACTGTATCAACTATACTGATCTCAAATTGGGTCTAGAAAATATCCTGGGATTGTAGCTCCCAAGGCCAAGGCAGTACTTCAAAACAGAGAAATGGGCAGTGTTTCCTGAACTGACTATTGCTCTAGTTCTACAGGAAATTACTATAAGGAAATACTTGAGCTTCCTTATAGGGATCGAGTTTCCTTATAGGGATGGTCTAGCATGGATAACTCATTGTATATTTATATAACTTAATCTCATGAGTTTCTGTACATCAAAGTATCTTCATAGTAACATTTGTAAATATAATAATAATAATAATAATAATAATAATAATATCAACATTAGATAATATGAAAAGCAAGAACATTCAATAATTTATTTAAGGACTGCTAGAGTATGCCAGTCTGATGGTATATCAGCTACCTTTATATCCAACATGTAAATAATTTAAAACTTTTCCCCTCATCGTATCAAATGCTATAAAACACTGCCATGTGGAAACTGCAACGTCATACTACACGTAATGAGGTGCTAGAAGGAAGCCATGTTTAAAACGTGTTAACCCTGCCTAGCTCTGGCCTGATCATTCTTACACTGGTTTCTGTGATAAAGGCTGTGCATTTCAGATTAATATATAGTTGCATGAGGGGAAAAAAGAGCATGTCTTGCTGAGATGACATGTATAGTGTATATAAATTTGACAAATAAGTATTTACAGAAAAATCCACAATGCCCTGCGAATGGGACGGTGTCCTCATACTGTTAGCCTAACCCAAAGGCAAATCCCCGAAACTCTGTGATGACAATAGTACTTTTTACAAAATGATAGCCACAAGAATTTATCATTTGGATGTTCACTGTAAGGGTAAAAACAAACTGTTTCATATTAAAAGCCGACTCCTGTGGCCGTATTGAAACTCATTCTCGTGGCTGGATCAAGAAGCTACAACTGATTGATACTGAATGAATCAGAACACTCAAAGAACATTTTTCTGAATATAATAAAAAATAAACAATACTCACTGCACCATGAAAATGGACTTTAACTGAAATAAATACAGAAATATTAATGGATATTAACTATTAATAAATGTTAAAGTGATAAAAGATATACATCCAAACTAAACCAAAAAGTAAGACTCCTCCACATAAATAAAAATAAAGACATCCTAAATTAATAATAAAAAAAACAAACAAACACCACAAAACAGGCACAACTCCGATCCCACAACAGACGCAACCAGGAAAAACTAAATCGGTGCGTATTATCTGTTATCGGTGCTGATTTACTGGCAAAACCGACCAATCAGTCGACCGCTACACATCACACACACACACACGACACCACTGCCAAATGTATTCATAAATTCTGAAGTACTGGGAGTGTTGCAGACCAACCGAGAAGTGAACATCCACAAACATCCACTGATGAAGGAACAGCCAACATGGTGCTGGCAAACATACTGTATGTAAACATAAGGCGGCTGTGGCTCAGTCGGTAGAGCGGGTTGTCCATTAATCCACTAATCGTGGGGTTGGTGGTTCGAATCCCGGCCCGGGTGATCCCATGCCGAAGTGTCCTTGGGCAAGACACTGAACCCTAAGTTGCCCCCAATGGCAAGCTAGCACCTTGCATGCAGCTCTGCTACCATTGGTGTGTGAATGTGCACTCATTAGTAAGTTGCTTGTAAATGTAAAATGATATTTCTGTAAAGCTGCTTTGAGACAATGTCCATTGTAAAAAGCGCTATACAAATTGGTTAATTATTAACTGTAGTCCTTGTAACTGTAGACCTTGTAATGTTCACTCATAGTGAGAAAGCACCTAAATGAAGCCCGGTGTGAAGACTGGTGTGATTGAGCTGCGGGCAGTGCCAACTGAAAAGCTTGATCTGCACAATGTTGAACGGTTACAGCTCCATTTCTTCATTTTCGTTGTTTGGCGCTGAACTTCGGGTGATGTTAAATGTGTTTGAAGGAGAAGCACACTAATTCCTGGTTCTGCCCTCTACAATCAGGAAAATAAAATAAACCTATACAAAAAAACAAAAAAACCCCAAACCCAAACAGAAACCAGCCTTAAATGGTGCAGAGGCCACGCCTGCATGTGCATTAGTTGTGCAATAAATGAGTGTTTCAACACATATAAGTAAGTTGCTTTGTAATTTTCCACTGTTGTATAAACAGGATTAAAAAACAAAACACACACACACACACACACACACAACATAATTATAGTCTACAGCATGGGGAAAAATAATCTCTGCGCTCTGGATGAGAGTCTTTGAAAATTTTTTTCTAAAATACTCTAATAACGGAAATAACTTTTGTTTAAGTCCAAAATATCAAAATCAACTATCAATTTTTGTTATATTTTTCATTACATTTCATTGAAGTTGCTCTTTAATCACCTTTACTGGATATTATATAAATTACTCTATAAATTACTCAAATAAATTACGCTAATGTGTGCGTGTCACTCTCTCTTCCTCACACACACCCCTTAACTTCTCAGTCTAGAGCATCTACTTGAACAAGACTCAATAAAATTCCCCATCAATAAGACAAATCAAAAACAATTACTTGTTTACATTTTTCTTTTTACTGTTAAGTAATTAACAGAAACGCCATTTAAAATATCGTTACTGCAAACAACATGTCAATGGCACTATATAGGCCTTGTTTATTTATTTTTTTTTATAACCGTCTGTACTACTTGGAAAACTGATTTCTGTTATTACCGTATACTGCACATGGGTGCGAGGGTATTAAAGCAAACTTTTTGGGACAGTCCACAAGAATGCCCGGATGTTGCGTTACTCCCGGTGATCTGGCGATCCCTTGCGACATTATGGTCACGAGATCACATAGTCACTACTCACTCGACTAGTTGCAGGAATGATTTTTAATCAATTTCCCCACAAAGAAGAATGAGGAGTCATTTTACCTGCTCTTCACTAAACCAGAAAAACCAAAACAGAAACCCTCATAGAATGTGTAATGGTTTTAATGGTTATAATAGAAATTGTGTTGGTTCTGCTTTTTACCTTATATATGCTACCTCTAGGTCAAATTATTCGTAAATATGGAATTAGCTTCCACTGTTATGCTGATGATACACAGCTGTATGTTTCAGCGAAGCCAGAGGACAGACAGCAGCTTAATAAAGTTGAGGATTGTGTAAAGGACATTAGACATTGGATGTTAACTAACTTCCTTTTATTTAATTCTGTTAAAACAGAAATACTTTTATTAGGACCACGTTTAGCTAGAAATATGATTTCTGATCACATGGTTACTCTGGATGGACTTTGTTTCATCATGTGCAGAAGTAAAAGACATTGGAGTGATTCCAGCCTACCAGTTCATGCTCATGTAGATAATATTACTAGGATAGCCTTCTTTCATCTTAGAAATATTTCTAAGATAAGACATATACTGTCACTACATGATGCAGAAATATTAGTTCATGCATTCTTCACCTCTAGATTAGATTTCTGTAATGTCTTACTGTCTGGATGTTCCAGTAGGAACATAGACAAACTGCAGATAGTCCAGAATGCAGCTGCGAGAGTTCTAAATAGAACCAGAAGATATGACCACATCACCCTGATCTTATCAACCCTGCATTGGCTCCCAGTGAAATCTCGCACTGATTATAAAATACTATTATAAACTTATAAAGCACTAAAAGGTCTCGCGCCACAGTATCTACGCAAACTTTTGGTTTTCTATGATCCGCCATGACTACTTAGATCAAAAGATGCAGATGACGGTACCCTGAATAGTGAAGGCTACAGCAGGGGGTAGGAGCTTTCTCTTATAGAGCCCCACAGTTATGGAACAGTCTTCCAA
>JAFFST010046735.1:142981-158786 GCA_022414735.1 Noturus placidus
ATGGTTCCAGTAATCCATGTCCTTAGTCTGCTTGTCTTCAGCAAACTGTTTGCGGGCTTTCTTGTGCATCAACTTTAGAAGAAGCTTCCTTTTGAGCAAGGTTATTATAGTTTTGAATTTTTCATTAATTATTTTTTTATTTAGTTTTGACTTTGTTTTCAAATAAAATTTTAATTAGTTTTTAAAGCAGGTTTGCTAGTTTGGTTCCGTTTCTATTTTTTGAAAATGCTTAGTTTTAGTTATTATTATTTTTAGTGTTAGTCTTTTGTAATATGGGTTTTTTGTCAATTCCAGAAAAGTATTGTGTAATAAAAACATCATACAATTTTAGAAATATGTATTTAACAATAACACCAGTACATAAAATATACATATCTGACTCACGGCTCTGTTCTCGCTTTTTATCCCTGAGCAGCTGCACAGCCTTGACGAAGCTGGAGCCGTTATCGGTCACAATGAGCAGCACCTTGTCTTCTCCTATACACCATGCATATAATGTCTGATCAAAGCAATCCCCTGTGCGTGGGTGCTCCAATAGATGCAGGTTAAGCAGAGCATGGTGAACCTGGCCTCCGGGCAGATGATAAAAATAAGATGACACACCCATGAAAGATGTTGTTAATCCTCTCTTGCGCCGATCATCTACACATAGGGTTAGCTTCCTTGCATCCTTAGCCGTATCCATCTTAGCCCCAATAAGGCTGTTGACTTTTGCAGCTCCAGGTGTTTTGAACTTCTGTTCAAGTAAAGTGGCAAAATTTTAACTTAATTGACTCGCACAGTTGTGTAGACATCCAAGTATCAATAAACATATTAACCAACGCTTCCTCCTGCTTATTTACCTTAATAAGGCAAGCCAGGTTAGCCTCCTTGCGCGTGCTTATCAAATGATTTTTCCCTTTAATAAATTGTTCACATATTACACCAGCCTCCACTGCAAGGCACTTGCTTTTATCTGACACACAGTCATATTCAAAGTAATCCCAAATAGGACTCTGCCACTTTCTTCCGACTTTCGGTACCGCCATGATGCCAGGCGAGGAGCAGGGACTATGCTGTGGTCAATTTGACAAATGTCTTGATTTCCGGGGTAACAGTCAGAAATGTCAACTCTGAAAGACATTTGCTCTGTGAAAGACATTGCCAAATACAAAAACTAAGGACATTTACTCTATAATTGTATTTTATTTTAGTTAGTTTTGCAAACAGACAATACAGTTTTAGTCAGTTTTAGTTAGTTTTTATTTCGATTTCAGTTAACGACAATGTTTTTTCACACCTAGTTTTCGTTTACAAATATAACCTTGGTTCTGAGTGGAACCTGTCCTGTTAAACCGCTGTATGGTCTTGGTCACCGTGCTGCAGCTCAGTGTCAGGGACTTGGCAATCTTCTTATAGCCTAGGCCATCTTTATGTAGAGCAACAATTCTTTTTTTTCAGATCCTCAGAGTGTTCTTTGCCATGAGGCGCCATTTTGAACTTCAAGTGACCAGTATGAGGGAGTGTGAGAGCGATGACACCAAATTTAACACACCTGCTCCCCATTCACACCTGAGACCTTGTAACACTAACAAGTCACATGACACCGGGGAGGGAAAATGGCTAATTGGGCCCAGTTTGGACATTTTCACTTAGGGGTGTACTCACTTTTGTGAGATACTGTATACAAGTATTAATAATCTGATATTAAACTGAATAAGACCAATACTCTGGCCCTATAATAATTTATCATGTAAACAGCGATTTCTGATGACCTTAATCAGACTAAAGTCACACTGGAAGTAAACACAAATCGTATTAAGACATGTGGAGTGTTCCTGTATTAGTCGCGTGATTGCACTGCACGTGTTTGTGATGCAGAATAGAGAGTTAGAATTACAGCACTGACATGTCCCGCCTCTTCAGAACTCCATGCACTCAGCGCCAGCCAATCAAACTCCAGCATCGCAAAGATTGGGCGCTTCTGATTGGCCCGGTCTGATTAAAGAGGGGACAGGAGTCTGAACTCAGACGATAAAAATCTTGCACTTTTTTTTCGGCAAGACTTGTTCTTATAGGACATGAATACAATAAACGTTAATGTCTCTAACGTCGTTCAGATGAGGAAAATATATGTAAACAATTGGGGTTTAACCTGTGTGCGTTTTAAATAGCGTCTTAGCATCCATTTAAACGAAAGGAAGTCATTCATAAAGAACAACACACACACACAAAGTTCCTGTAAGTCTGTGACACGCGTTTAAAACAAATAAAACCTCCAAACTCGCATTTCTGGATAGATTTCGTGACCGAGTGTAGTATTAGAAGTGCACGTGAGCCCGAGATCAGACTTACCTCTCGGAACTGTGGCGCGTGACTCCTCGGGCTCGGGGTCGCGCTCGCTCTCGTGCCCCTTTTTAAAACACAAACACTCCGTCCATTTGCGTGAGTTTTCCTGTGACATGTCGCTACCGCCATCACCTTCTTCCTCGTGTCCTCCGATACTGCCTCGCCGTAGCCGGGTTTCTCTGTCCTCCTCCCCCTCTGCATCACTCGCAACTTTAGGAAACGCCGTGTCCTCGTCCCTGAAGGGGACAACCGAGAAAACCGTGTGTCCGTCATCAACATCGCCGCCGTTTCCGTTCCTCAAACCGTCCATATCAAGATGCAACAGGTGCTCATTTCTCGGTGACTCGCCTCGTCACTGTTTCCTGAGGAATAGAAGTTAGCTAAATGATTAACCTCGCACACGCTGTGAACATGCAACGCCATGTTCTACCACTAGAGGGAGAGAGCGCGCAAGCTCCACAGACTACCTCACTAATCTATACTGCTAATTATACTAGTAATTTACCTTTGCTGCTGCTTAATAAGGCAGTTCTAAGACACGCACACTTGGCATACATACTAGCAAGCACGTGAGGGATTAAATATATAAAATTATATTAAAGATTTAGAAGAACACTTAACATGGCGGACCAGACTGTAATAATGTTGGCCCAGCGAGTGGTTTCCCTGTGTTTTTAGCCCCTCATAAAGACCCACTCAACGACACTGTGCTTCCTCATCATTTTCAGAAAACATGCTTACAATCATGAATAACTTCCTATTTAATGATTTAGGTCATTTTTTTTTTTTTTGTAAATAAATACAATAACAGATGACACATTTATATTAAAGTGGTTTATTATTTCTACATAGTAATGACAAAGAACAAACAATTACACGGCTAGAAACCTGTTTAAAATGACATATCTACAAAATACCATCACGTCTAAATTAATTTCAGTATGATTAGTCTAATTACAAAATTGTCCATTCAAACTACTATAATTAGTGTAAAAAAACATTGTCAGTCAGATTAACTTTTTTTGTATAAACGTTTGTTTAAGTCTGTTTAAGACTACACTAAAAAAAAAATCAGTCAACAATTTCCTGGCCAACCTATTATGGTGTAAACAGTTAATCACTTAATTTGCAGTTTTGTGTTTCTTTATTATTGTCACACTAGCTTTTGTTCAGAGGGAGATAATACATGGGCAATGGCTTTTGTTAAGAGGAGGAGGGGTTAAAAAGAGCAAAACTGAAAAGTGCAGACTAGATGATGACAACAATGGTGGAGGACACAAAGAACTTCTAGAGTGGCGGTCATCTGGAATCATCATTAGTCATCTAGATAACGCACGTGAGTTTTGACAGCAAGCACGTCTCCATCGGTCTGTCCCCCTGCACTTTCAGCAAAAAACCTTCGAGCATTGCTTCAATTACTCAGATCGATGATGAGGTGCTCATAGATCTGTGTCCTCCCTTTGAAACTGGAGGCGAGCAGGAGCTCATGGTTGTCAATGGATACCAGGGAGAAAGCCCTTGGGGCTTGGACGTTCAGCTCCTGGAAATGCACAAAGCGGCTCTTCTTGGAGTCCCACTGGTAGACCTGTGTGAGCGAGTAGTCACTGCCCAGGATGGCATACTGCCAGCTTCCAACTGTCACAGGCTGGAAGACCATGGAGCCACGTGATGGCACACTTTGGACCTCGGTGAACATGGCACCATCCCACCGCATCACCTTTGAGTCGCCAATGAAGCGTGTCAGGCAGATATAAAGCTCACCCCTGGCTCTGAAGTGCTTCACTGCATATACGTCCTCTGTCTCAGGGATGTCTGTGCGCCGCTCAAACCTCTGGCTCCGGCTCCACTGATAGACAACAGGCCGTTGCGAGCTGCTGGACAGGATCAGATGAGGTTTGCCACCGATCTCCAGATACTCCACATCTGTGTCACGGTGCCACGGGTGTAGAGACTGGTGTGAGTAGAAGCCGTTGCCGTTCCACTTGTACACAGTAGTGGAGCCTGCTTTGGAGCTGTCAGCAATCGCGAAGAACCACTCGCCGTCCATGCGGAATGTCTCGACATCGTTGGGCTTGCGGATCTTCAGAATATCAATGTCTTGGATCTTGATGAATTTGTGGGCTGATGTGTCCCGCTTGTAAATGTGTGAGCCCCCAAATAGTTGTGCGACAATCATGAAAAGCTGGTCATCAATCACCATTGGCTTACAGACCACGGTGGAGGTGCCTAAGAAGAAACATAAATAAAAGCAATTAAATATAGCTTCATGGTGTGACGTGATAAATCAAGTAGCATTCGGTATAGGTAAAAATCTCTACTGTAGCTTTAGGTAATAATACTATATGTGGCTGTGAAATGGACTAATCGACTTTAAGAATGTTGTTTACACTCGGAATTTTATTACTGAACACAAATCAAACAATCTGAGTTGTGTATATTAGCCGGCTCTCACTTTCTATACTGTCAAAAGGTCTGAACTCCATATTGACGTGGTCCCATTCCATGAAGCTACATGTTCCCGCAAAAGGCTGTGCAAACACTGCGTACTGATCATTCCCAACAGTGAAGGTCTCCGCTGAGATAGACTCGAACTTCAGGGTCTTCTTAGAAACAAACTCTGTAACAGAAAGATTTTGCTGCCGGATATTTCAGATTTAAAACTGCAGATTCACATACTTGTCCTGAGATTTATATAATCTTGATTTGTCTTGTTTTATGGAATCATAAAATGAATCAACAGTCTTGTCAGATTTCAGAGTATTATAGAGGACTGTCACCTCACCTGCAGTTATACAGTCAAACGCCAGAGGCATCAGCTCGTTGATCTTCCTCCCTTGATAAAGCGGCGGCCCGCTACAGTGTATCTGGTCCACTGTCGCATTGGTATTGTGCATCCACTCAACTAGCCATTTCAGTTTACAGTCACAGATGAACATGTTCCCTCGAAGATCCCTGGTAGTACATACATGTATTTCCAGGTAATATCATGCTTGGTCTGGTTACCGTAAAGTTGATGTCATGAACATTAAAAGGCGATATTATATTTGTGAAATGTGCAAAAACTTACACTTTTGTTAAGGCATCCATCCCCTTGAAAACATCTTTAGGTAACGTCTCAAGGTTATTATAGGCAAGACTCCTGATCAGTAAAAAGATCAATATTAATGTTTAAAGCTTTCACACCCTTTATACAGAGTTAATCATTTATCCTGCTATAACAAATTACGCTCTGATATACTCACAGATGAAGGAGAGATTTCAAACCTCTAAAGGCCAAAGGTGACATTGACTCGATTTTGTTGTTTTCAATAAACCTGCAATCAATTGTCACATTAAGTAACAGTTATTCCATTTATTTGACTACATTAAAAAGAAATAAAGAGCAATGTAACTCACAGGTACTCCAAATGTGGCAAGCCTTGAAACACATCTTCATCAATAGAGTCAAAAGTGTTGGCTGTAAACAAGCTGTAACCCAAAGCAGCATTTTAGTGTCACACATACATCTGTGATTGTTTTCATTTTCCCATGACACCTTGGCGTGAAACCATATACTAATCTCTATCTTCTGTCTCTGTAGAATATAATTACAAACTTTAGTCTTATGGAAGTTGTTGAGGCATCGATAAAAACATTTCTCAATAATATATAATTTATAAAGAACGTATGGTTATGTTGCAAGTAGTCACATGACCACAATGGCTGTCAAAGTAAAGACACGAGTGCGTCAGATTTCACATGACCGCATGTGAGGAAGTGTAAAAATTAGTGACTTTTCCCTGTATTGCTTCAGAGTTTGGAGTTCACCTTTATTCTTGCTCATATACTGTAAGTCTCATCCTAAGACCTTTATAGTTAAAACGTTAACAGCTATAGTTTTAAATTCGCCTGATCACGTAATGTATGTAATTTTCCTTCTTTTTTATTTACTGAGAGATTTCAACTTCGTACCCTGACATTTCTACTATAAAACTGTATCACGTACAAGGAATGTGTCACAAGGAATGTGTTGTTTTTTTTTTTTTTTTAATATCCTGAAGTATTCCTTTAAACAAAAGCTTTTGACAATGTTGTCACTGACAACACAGCATTTTTGCTGCTTCTTTCTAGATTGTATCCTGATAATAATTTAACCGCATGCATTTTAATAGAAATCTCAGCTCCTTACAGGTACATTCAAATGTCAACTTTTAGTGCTCTATGCAGTCCGTACAGGATTTCGTAGAGCAGTTTTTTTGTGATTGCTGTGGCCAAAAATGCTGCGGTTTTATTCAAAATAAGAGGGCTTTTTAGCTTTTTCTTTGTGGAAAACTACTTGAATGGGCGAAATTACAATTTCTTGAAATTGTTTGCACAGTCTTTCACCAGTGAGGTACAGTAAATGAGACCTTTTAGCTGTACTCATGGTCATGATTGCACCAGGTGATGAGTCTTGGCCCAGATCTGCGGAAAATCTGTGGTAATTTCGAATTTATTTTGAGTTTGCTTGATTTTACATTCATTTCTGAAATGGAAAATCACTAAATCCTGGGGAGACTGTCTATGTTAGGTGTTATGAAATCTTCACTCACTGGCATTACTTACTGACATTTGAAAACATCACCTATTGCTAGTAATATAGGTTATCAAATGTAAATGCACGTATGTAAAATGTGTCTAAGACCACCTCCTGAAATGGTTTGAACAAACAGATTGCACATGTGTCTTGGATGCATCTACTCATTCATTTTTATTTGGATAATGTCTGGATCTGGATATAATCATGACACTCGAGAACAAATATAAAGGAGTTGCAGACAAAGTAATAGAAATCTAATAAAGTAAGTAAAGTAATATTAGTCTGCTCAGTGTGTTTGAATGCTAAATGTAAGGTAAAAGTAATGTAGCATGAATGTATAGCAACATTATTTGGGACAATTTACTTAAACATTTTAAACATTAAACATTTTAAGGCTTTCACTTCTGACTAGAATAGCCTGTGCAATTGTCCCTGCTGTCATAATTTGTAAGGTTTTTCTAGAAATCAAATAAATGATCATTAATTTATGCAAGACATATAGTCCACAGCACTGAACAGGAAACCTTTTAACAACACTGACTGACTTCAAACCATAAAATTTAGATGACAAGGCCAATAGAGCAGATGCACTGCTTAATTTATACAGCACATTGCAGTGTTGCCAGATTGGGCAGTGTTTCTTTACTAGAGGTATTTTAATCACATTTGGGCAAAACAAAAAAAGCCTTTGGGTAGTAGAGCTATATAATTAAACAAAATTTAGAATGTAGAATGGTGGCACTGACTGCTTTAAGCCATAATTAAGGGTTAGCTCTTATTGTCTATACGTTTCTAGGCAGAGTTAGAAGTAACTCATATTGGCAGAATAAATAGTCTGAGAAACTAGACTTTCCTGCCATAAAATATCTGGAGAAAATTGTGGATTTTCTATGCCAATGTGGTTCTTTCTATCCCATATAGATTAGTGTGGTTGCAGGAACCCTAAAGCAATTATAAAATGGCACAAACAAAGTAAAACAAACAAACAAAAAAAAAAAACCACCGGTGGAAAATCTAGCTCCGTCTGACCAAAACACAGCCGAGCTGGTCAAACTATCTTAACATCTAAACATCTTAAATGAGTTATTTCCAGCTTCATTATTACTTGTCTCAGCTGATCAATAAATGCTAGAGATTTTTTAATTGCCTTACTGTCATGTTGGGTTTTTTATGTTTGTGCCCTGCTGAAACACTTCCTCCCCAATATAAACCCTCATAGAATTGGCAATGGTTTTAATGAGAATTGTATTGGCTTTAATGGGAACTGTAATGGTAATTTGTTACCTTCTATATGTAGGATGTCTAGTCTTTTTTTGTCTAGTGGATACCATTAAAGACCAATAAGGATAATGGTTTTAATGGTTAGCTGATGGTTTGTAATGGTATTTTTAGTGGAAATCATTCGAATTTCTGTGATGGTTTCTATTGTTTGTTTTGTTTGTTTGTTGTTGTTGTTGTTGTTGTTGTTTTCAGCAGGGTGGTGCTGCATTAGTAGTGGTAGATCAGAAAATGTTTCCTTCTCCAACTTCTCACTTACCAGCATAGATGGTCTATTAGCTTTACAAGGTCGGTCTGTGTTTTGGCACCATGTAGCTGATTTTTAGCAAGGACAAACAGTTGATACATTTAATATACAGTATATGGCCAAAGTTTTCTGGACACCTGACCATCACACCCATATGTGGGCCTTTTCCAAACTGTTATCACAAAATCAGAAGCAAACAATTAGATAGAATGTCTCTGTATGCTGCAGTAAAAGACTACAATTTCCTTCACTGGAACTAAGAGACTCAAACCTGTTCCAGCATGAGGTCAGTTCATAAAGCCCTGATCTAAACCCCACTACCCACCTTTTGGATGAACTGGAACGCCGACTGCACCTCTCCCGACATCAGTGCCTGACCCCCAGGCACAAACCCCCCAGCCACGTTCCAAAATCTAGTGGAAAGCCTTCCCAGAACAGTGGAGCTTAATATAACAGTATATAAAAGGTGTGTTTGGGACTAAATCAGGAATGGGATGTTCAAATGGGTATGATACTCATGTGTCCACAATCTTCTGGCCGTATGGCAATCTGGATCGCCTATCTATCCCCTAGCTCCTGATTTAATTGGACTCTTCAATCTGGCAACCCCATTTAATCACTTTAAGTAATTAGATACGGAGCTTAATCCATCCACCCATGTTCTATACCACTTATCCTTTTTCAGAAAACCTGGAGCCTATCCCAGGGAGCATGAGGCACGAGGTGGGGTACACCCTAGACAGGGTGCCAATCCATCGCAGGGCACACTCACATACATATTCACACACAACGGACATGTTGGACATGCCAATCAGTCTACCATGCATGTCTTTGGACTGGGGGAGGAAACTGGAGTACCCGGAGGAAACCCCCACAGCACGGGGGTGAACATGCAAACATGCAAACACACACAGGGCCACAGTGTGAATTGAACCCCTAACCCTGGCGGTGTGAGGCGAACGTGCTAACCACTAAGGCAATGGACTCTTTAATATTTCTACAGGGTTCTTCTGAAGAGGAACAGACAGTGTTTGTTTACAGACGTTTGCATGCCTAACACTGCGATCCAAGCTCAGCTCAGTAAACCTGAACAGACACACAAGAACACAAAGGGTTGGTAGCCTACACACTACAAAACACAGACATGCTTCAAAATAGAACACAGGCACTGCGTTGCCATGGCGACGTCCAAGCCTGCGTGCTGCTCTATCAGGTTAGTATTAAAACAGCAGTGGGCGAATAAACATAGGGGTTTGGGATGGGACCGAGTCTACTGGATAACAGGATAACAGATCTCACAGCAGCTGAAGAGACGGCGTGTGAAGGAAGCTTCCTGGAGCAATTTCACTGAAGCCAGACTTTACGAAGGATCTGTTGGCGAAACATGGAACAGTGCATGAACACACACACACACACACACACACACACACACACACACACACACACACACACACACACACATATATATAGCTATATATTTGGATATATATTTAGGAGGAGGATCTTACAATGAGACGACGTCCGGGGGGAAGGTGTGTGGAACAGTCCTGATGTTCTCGCACAAGGCGTTATCTTTGGTGCACGTGCATCCCACGGGGCATCGGGGCAGTTTATTCCCCCTGCGACTCTCAGCCGAGAGAAAGAGCACTGCGGCGCACAGCAGCATTACAGTGAAGCCCAGAGTCCCGCCGCCGTGTCCCATTCTGACCCGGTTCACTTCAGAGCCTGGGACACGGACACACTCAGCGCACGAGCTGCTCCGAAGCAAGGATGCGCCTGGGGCTCAGAAAGACACCCAAGCGTCTCGTCCCGAATAGAAACACACTGGAAAGCACATGCAAGACCAATACTTCCCAGATCAAAACAAACACACTCAATCGGATTCAGCACAACGAGGATAGCGTCAATACAGTGATTGGATAGAAATCCCTATAAAGCCTCGCGCCAGCCTTGTATAGAGAACATACCACCCCAACAAGGCGAGCCTCCTACAATACATCAAGATGTGTGTGGGGTCTCATCCAATGGTCTTCTCTCTCTCTCTCTCTCTCTCTCTCTCTCTCTCTCTCCCTCCCTCCCTGCGATTGCGCACGAGCGCATCCTGGGAATTAAAGCTTATCAGAATATTCATGAGACAAAAACACGCACCTGAGTCCCAAGAAAAGGACACGATGGGCTTTGTAGCTTTATCATCTCGTGTTTTAGGTCAAACATTATACAGGAATAGCCTAAATAAATAAGTGGCGCTTATATATATATATATATATATATATATATATATACTGCTATAATCATGCTGTTGCTGTTGTTGTTGTACTAGCAGTAGTACAGCTTTTAGACCTGTTACAATTCATTTGAGGTGTAATTGAATTTGAATTTGAACAATCGTTGATGTTGACTGTATGCCAGTGTAAACAATGTTAGGCTTCTGTAATAATGCACTGATAATAGATGTTGTGAAAAGCAGGGCTGAGTCATTTTCTTTTTACAAACCTTGTAACAAAACAAAGAAAATCCAAAACAAATGTATACAGCCCACATAAACCATGTAACTGGTAGCTGTACGCAGATATGTTACTGTACAGGAGAATACATAACCTATTGTAGCTAAATATTGCACAAAACAGACCAATAAATGTTCAAATAAATGTTAAATGACAAAACATCATGACAATGATTACATTATTACATAGTGCGACGGTTTCAAAGGATTAAAATATGGTGGAATTATTTTTGAGGAACTCATTAGGAAAGAATGTGATTGCTCGATTATTGAATATTTAGTTAAGATGAATCACTTTCAGCTCAATGTCATTAGTTGAGGCTGGAATAGCTGGGAAATATGTTGGTTTATAGATTATAGATTATTATACCCGTAAAAATGTAACCTGGGGCAGACTTAGTGATTTCAAAGGCAAAGTATAGGAATTGGTCCCTATTTTAAAATTTATAGCACACATTATTTGGCATAATTTAACAAGTAAAAAGATAAATCATTTGCATGCTTTTTTTTGGTGGGGGGATCCATTGCTTCTTGGGGCCCAAAGCAGTTGCCTACCTTTGCCTAGTACTAAATCCAACCCATTAAATAGAACAATATGTCTAATATGTTATAATAACATGGGGGGAAAATCCAGCATGTTCTGAGCACGTACTAGCTGTCAAAACAGAGGCTGAGCTGAGCAAACTGGTAGACCATGTTTACCAGTTTGTCAAGTTATTTCCCAGCTATCTTATTCATGAGATCTTTTCATGTCTAACCTGTGGTAATTCAGAATTTGTGTTCCTTTTCTACTAGCTGACATAGATGCTCCACCAGTGTGATCAGCCCGGCCTGTGTTTTGGCAGCTGGTAGCTGGTTGGTGTAAGCTGGGGTTTTCAGCAGGGTCACAGGAACCTAAATATTTCTGTTCATCGGTCCATTTATCCCGCAGTAAATATTTGGCAGATATGGTGAACTCAGTATGGCTGAGCCATTTTTTTTTGTTTGTTCCGATCACTGGGGTCCTTTTTCATCTTTCCCCAGAAAGATTTAAAAACAGTCAAGTTTTTGTTTCACTGTTTGACCCCCTGTCCCTCTCTGCAGTTTTCTTCATCTAGAACATTTCACAGAATAAGAGACTGGTTGTTATGGTCTGACAAAAAAATGCATCCAGTCCTCCTCCTCCTCCTCCTCCTCCTTTCTGAATATTTCCATTTAGAGATGAAAACAAGGCTAGTCTATGCGGCCATGAGACCTTTTCTTCACATCTTTCACAAAGACAATTTAGCATTTCCGTTTGTATATCAAACCATAGATATGCTATTCATAATTATGAGTAGAGTAATCATTTTTGTATGTACTGTATATGTTGTTTAAGGAAATGCAGCACATGCGAGAATCAAATTCACTAATAATAACACAAATATTCACTAATAATACACCAAAAGGCGGATGGAGAGCTTCTTTTAATTATTTATTTTCAAACGTCATCACTGTGCGCCTCGAATAAACGCTAGTACCGGTGGCGCATAAACACAGATGTGAGGCATGGATCAGAGTGGACTCAACCTCGTCAAGGTGGTTATTAATAAATGAGTTAAAGCGATTATCTTAGAACTGTTAGCTGTAAATAGATTTGTGTTTCTTAGTGTCTTTGTGTTTCTTGTGATGATTCCCAAATTCGTCTTTACTCCTATAGACACGTGTGTAGTGCTTGGAATTTTATAATAGTGACTTGTATACCCGAGACAAACAAACAAAACAAAAAACAAAAACCCGAGATAGAGAGCCGTGTTTATCTTACATGGAGTCCATTTAATGATTTAAAAATCCTGGCTCTTAATGTTGTGTGTTGCATGCTTGAGTGTCAGTGAATGTTTGCACCTTTTGTAATAGTCGTTTATGAGTCTCTCAGTCGTCCTCAGTGTGAAAAGATGGATCTCAACATCATATAGTTACTGCTAGAAAGGGGTGAAATATGCAGAAGATGCTGGAAAAGTAAAGAATGTGCAGGTCCTGGAGGATTTTTCTGAAGAACAGTGGGTGGTTTAACTGCTCAGGACAAACAAGAGACTCATGAAGAACTCTCACAAAACATTAAAATAGTCGTTGATCATCAGGGTGACGACACACAGGATTAATAATCAAGTGTGTGTAAACCTTTGAACTGGTTAATTTGGGTAAATTCAGTTATTATTACGTCTTGTGGACTATATGTAAACACCTGTAATGTGTAATAGCTTATTGATATTTTAAAACGCGGGACAGTACTGAATAAAAAAAAAAACTACATGCTATTTTATTGATCACTCTTATTATTATTTTCATTACTAACATTTTTGTAGATTCTGCAAGGGGTGTTCTGCAAACTTATGACCTCAACTGTATGTCCATATTTAACCCTTAATTGACGTGAATTATGGGGCATCCTCATGTCAGGTTATTGCATGGACACACCGTATGCCTTGACAAGTCGCACACAACAGTCTCACAATATTGCCATTCATTCATTCATTCGTTCATCTTCAGTAACCACTTAATCTTGGTCAGACTAGCGGTGGATCCGTAGTCTATCCTGGGAACACTTTGTGCAAGGTGTAATGATGCACCCTTTATGGGAGGTGTAAGGAAACCTACATGAACACATGACAGTAGACGAAGCTCATGATCAAATCAGGGACCCATGAGCTGTATGCCCGTATACAAGTGTACATTGTTGTCAGTTGTGAGTCATATGTACAATGTTTAGTCATCAGTCGTTATTCCATTACATTGTAAATGACTCAGCGGGAGAGGGAATTGATTGCTCTTCACCTTACGCAGATCCTGTGTGTACAGTCTCAGATGATCAGGATCAAATGTACGGCACTTTGCTGAAGTAGAGCAGACATTCCTGAAAAGATGACAAAACATTTCAGCTCTTTGGCATTATCTGTAACTCCGTGACTCTTTCTGCTGATGATGCATGTCCCATAAATGAAAGAAGACATGACAATTCTTCTAATCCCAATTGTTTGCAAATCCGGGGCTGATTCATGGATTCTAGTAGAGGAGAGAAACATCTTGTTGCATTGCTTTTCTACCAGTTAGGATGTGTTTAAATGGTATTACTATATACTGTAGGTGCACGGAGGTGGTGGTTATGACTCGGATTTCAGTGATGATGAAGGTGGAGGAGGCCCATCACAACATGGAGGGAAGAGGTGAGGTGTTATTTTTCTGTTTGCATGTTGGACAATAATATTTTTAAGAATATCTGTTGTTACCCAGATGATGATGGGTTCCCTTCTGAGTCTGGTTCCTCTCAAGGTTTCTTCCTTAAACATCTTAGGGAGTTTTTCCTTGCCATTGTCGCCACTCAGTGTCTTGCTCAGTTGGGATAATTTCTCACTTTTACTGTGTATGTACAGTGTTGATATTCCTGTAAAGCTGCTTTGAGACAATGTCTATTATAAAAAGCGCTATACAAATAAAATTGAATTGAATTGAATTGAATTTTTAAACATCTATGGTAAAAAGTTTTCGCCCCATCCTGATTTCTTCTGTTTATGTGTCTCAAACTAAATTGTTTCAGAAATTAAAACAAAGGCAAGCTGATAAATGATAGTTATTTATTGAAGCAAAAAATTTATTCAATACCAACTGGGCCTGTGTGAAAATGTATTTTCTCCCATAGTTATTAATTCCCATAATCTATGAAACTGCATTCATAATGGTGTTTAGCTGGACTAGACACAACCGGGCCTGATTACTGCAAACCATTTTCAATCAAATCAACACTTAAATATAAATTGTGCAATAGCATGAAGTTGCTTAAAAGGTCTTACCCTGTAACACACTATGCCAAAATTGAAAGAAATTCCAGAAATGGTGAGGAAGAAGGTGATTGAAATACATCAGTCTGGGAAGGGTTACAAAACTATTTCAAAGGCTCTGGGACTCCAAAGAACTGCAGTGAGAGCCATTATCTCCACATGCAAAAACTCAGCACAGAAGTGAACCTTCCCAGAAGTAGCTGACCTTCCAAAATTCCCCTAAGAGCACAGCAACTACTCATCCAGCAAGTCACAAAAGAGCCAAGAACAACATCAAAGAACCTACAGGCCTCTCCTGCATCAATAAAGGTCACTGTTCATGACTCCACTATCAGAAAGACACTGGGCAAAAATGGCATCCATGGAAGAGTGGTGAGGTGAAAACCACTGCTAACCCAGAAGAACATTAAGTCTCGACTGAATTTCACCAAAACACACCTTCAGGATCCTCAAACCTTTTGGGAGAATGTTCTGTGGACTGATGATTCGAAAGTGGAACTATTTGGAAGACAGGTGTCCCGTTACATCTGGCATAAACCGACCAACTAATTCCACAAAAAGATAATCATACCTACAGTCAAGCATCGTGGAGGAAGTGTGATGGTGTGGGGATGCTTTGCTGCTTCAGTTCCTGGGCAACTTGCAATAATTGAGGGAAACATTAATTCTGCTCTCTACCAGAAAATCTTAAAGGAGAATGTCCGGTCTTCAGTTTGTAAATTAAAACTCAAGCACAACTGGACTAAGCAGTAAGACAATGACCCAAAGAATAGGAGTAAATCCTAGTCCTAGAAGTAAGAGAAAGTCTGATCTCCAATTATCAGAAGCTTTATTTATTTATTTTTTTTTTGTTGCAGTTATTGCTGTTAAAGGTGGCACAACCAGATTTTAAGTTTAAGGGGGCATTTAGTTTTTCACATTGGTGATAAGTGTTGGATCACTTTTTATTTGTTAATTTAAAAAAAATTAATAGATAAAAACTGTATTCTGTGTTTACTCAGGTTACCATTGTTTTATGTTGTATTTCGTTTTGAAGATCTAAAACAATTTAGTATGAGATATACACAAAAACAGAAGAAATCAGGATGGGACAAATA
>JAFFST010046736.1:0-24234 GCA_022414735.1 Noturus placidus
GTGATTCAAAGTGATCTTGCTACAACTTGGTTGTAATAATAATAATAATAATAATAATAATAATAATAATGATGATGATACTACTACTACTGCTACTACTACTACTACTACTACTACTACTACTACTAATAATAATAATAATAATAATAATAATAATAATAACAATAACAATGATGATACCACCACCACTACTACTACTACTACTACTACTACTACTACTACTACTAATAATAATAATAATAATAATAATAATAATAACAATGATGATACCACCACCACTACTACTACTACTACTACTACTACTAATAATAATAATAATAATAATAATAATAATAATAACAATGATAATAACAATGATGATACCACCACCACTACTACTACTACTACTACTAATAATAATAATAATAATAATAATAATAATAACAATGATGATACCACCACCACCACTACTACTACTACTACTACTACTAATAATAACAATAATAATAATAATAATAATAACAATGATGATACCACCACCACTACTACTACTACTACTACTACTACTACTACTACTACTACTAATAATAATAATAATAATAATAATAATAATAATAATAATAATAATAATAATAATAATAATAATGTTACTGTGTTTCATATCTCAGACATCGTCTGAGTTTTGCGTTTGGAAAGCGGAAGAAACAAAACTTTTATTTTGGAGAAACTGTCATATGACTTTTGATCAGCCGTTGTTCAGCTATTTTCAGCCCATAACTCAGTCACATGAGTGGATTCAGGGCACAAATCTATACATTAGTTTTACACAAAGATGTAATAACTACACTGGGAAAAGTACATCCAGATGACTGCAGTATCCGCGCGTTTCAAAAAGGTCACGTGTTTACGGACGCAACATCATGGCTTCTATCAGTGCCGAGGAAGCAAATAATGTCGTCTGCCATTAACTAAAGTCCTCTCTCTGTGAGACATTTCACGTGATTATTCTTTCCCCCCTCTGGATTTCGTTGCATGGCTGTATGGATGAATGAGCGCTGGGTAAACATGGGAGCTGACATAACGACAGCAGTCTGTGAGTGAGGCTGATTGCAGAGCAGAGGTAAAGAGCTGTGTGCTAGTAAGCTAACGGTCAATAACAAGCTGTGTTGCACTGGCTGCTTTTCATTACTGCTTTCGTTTCCTGCTTAAAACTTTTATTCTTTTATTTTTTTTTTACCTACGCTTTATTTATGTCGTAAACTGCGAGCAATCCGGTCAACTTTTATTATTAAATCCTTATTGTTGCAGGAAACTTTTAAAGGGGGCAATAAATTAATTCATGATATTTTCACAGTACATATGGATCAGGAAAGTGCTTTACATTAATGAAAATCTATGGCTTTAAAGGAAAAGTGTCTCTGTAAGTAACATTAGAGATGATCAGCATTTGATCTAAGATACTCTTTGAAGTAATGCATCACTGTATCATGTAATGCTTTATTTTGACCAGCCCTGGGACAAATAAATAAAGTTCCTGGTGTGGCTGAGGAGACAAAAATGAGGAAAGCTCTGGTTCACTCAGCTTAGGTGAATTTGTGTCATTTTTTTGGTATCTGGGGTGCTTTGTTCAAGCTTCTCTGAGAAGATGCATTCATAATGCATCCTACTACTTGAATTGATAAATGCATATATTAGAATGCGTAAATGACAACTATGTGTCCACGTTTAGTCCCAAGTTTGATCCTGAGCTTGAGTTCCTTGTGTGTGGGTTTCCTCCTCGTTCTTTGGTTTCTTCCCACCTACCAAAATATAGTTAGATGGAGTATTCACGAATCTAAATTGCCTCTAGACATGAATGCGCACATGCACACGGTGCCCTATGTATTCCTGCCTCACACCCATGGTTCCTAGGATAGGTGCTGCATACTCCATGACCCTTACCAGGATAAAGACAATGCTTATGATGAATGAACAAAATCAATGAATGTATTCACGTAAAAAAATACTTCAATGATTAACTTCATTATTCTTATTGGCATGCAACATGTAGTGGAAACCTTAAGCTTATGCAATTTCAATTCTTTACTAGTTATGTTTGATATACACATAACCTATTTTTTTTTTTTCATTGTTTGTTTCTTCATAGAAATTCACTGTTCAGTGATGCTCACTGTTCCACCACTTTATGAGCTTCTCATGGTGGAATAGGAGGGTTTTTATGTTCCTTTCATAGAGGAGCAGTAAAAAAGCTTTGGCATCAAGTCTTTGGCTTATACTGCTTAAACCCTGAGAGGTTGTCATGGAGTGGCTGGCTTCAGCATTAGAGCGGGACCTTGGAGTGGACCAACGGCAGATTGGACCAGGAACACGACCCCATGAGCTGGTGGCACTTGTTTCGACCCGCTGGATTATGGGACTAAGAGAAAGAAGAGTATCCTTTTGTCCTCGTTATGACTGCAGTAGTGATGGAGATATCCGTACTCTCCTCCAGCGCTCTGTGAAGTTACCTCCTGGATGGACTCGTGTTTGCATCCAAGGTCTAAGGAAAAGCAAGTTGGGTTATAGGATTGCCAGGGAGCCAGGCTGGCATGACGAAGGCTTCTCCCAGGACTCTTTCATGAGACAGATGCAGAAAGTGTCAGAGTGCAACATCAGGTAAATAATGAGCACCAGGAAGAAATATGATTCAATACATGTCGGATAACCTGTTAAAAAAAAAAGCATTATTCACAGGTTTTGGTATTAGTACTATTAGTATGCTACCAACAATACCAAGAGTTGTACTTTAAAAAATTCAGTTTAACATCAAATTAAACATTTGAGGGGAAAAAACAAAATCCCAATGTAAAAAACAAAACTAACAAAAAAAAACTTTGTCCTGTTAAAAAGTCACAGGATCCAAAACAACAAGAGTCTGTAGCTCCAAAATCAATCAGAACCTCAGAATTTTAAACATAAAACAATATAGTATCTATAGGCATTCTCCCCTTGAATAGATATAAATGTTCTTGTGATAATTTTCTTGTGCTAAAACCTAAAATATTTGTGATCTATTAAAAAGTTTGTAGCTTTTTGCTTAGCCATAATTTTTTTATTAAGTTGATCACAAGTTTACAGGTTAAATAGCTGACTGACACAGACTTGATAAAACATTTGTAAAAATTAATTGGATCAAATAGTAACTTGTGAAACTATCAGGAACAAACAGCAATCACATGTTGTTTTATCGGTCATCACATCTTTTTAATTTGAGAAAACTTTTGTAATATTACTATCAAAAATGTTAGTGGCATTGGCTATAAATGACTTCTTTATTCATTCACTGAAACATAAATAGGTTTATACATTATTTGGACAAAAGTTTTTGGACACCTGACGGTGTTGCCACAAATTTTTGTATATGGTACAGAGGAATCTACCATGTCTTTATACGCTGTAGCATTACAGTTTCCCTTCACTGGAGCTAAGAGGCCCAAACCTGTTTCAGCATGACCACACTCATGCACCAAAATCTAATGGAAAGCCTTCTCTGAAATGTGGAGATTATTATAACAGCAAAGGGGGAACTAAATCTGGAGTGGGTTGTTCAGCAAGCACATATGCATGTGATGGTCTGCTGTCGACTATGTCTTTAGCTGTAGTTGCTGCATGTTACATTTCTATAAAATCATATAAAAATAAGCCATACACATTCTCTATCTGGCAGAGAGAACTGATTTGTCTTTTTTGTATTACAGGAATCTGTGGCGTGAGACATATATGAACCATGTGCAGCCATATGCAGGTGCTACAGACCAAACACAGGTGTTGGCCAGTGATGCAATTCACCAAGCTTTGCAAAAACTGTTTGGCTGTACATTTCTCTCAACTGACCGGTTGTCACCATCCCTCTCTCCAGCACGAGAGAAGGAGAAAGAGTGCCCTCTATCGTCCAGCTCATCAGCTGTCAAGCAAAACACAGACACTCTGTGTCCAAATGTAGTCCCAGCTGAATGCTTGCTTGAGTCAGGCGAGGTGCTGTATGTCATCCTCCCATATACACAATACTCCCTTCATGATGTTGTCACCTACAGTCCAGCTAAGCTTGCCAACAGCAATGCTAAAGTATTGTTCATTTTGTATCAAGTACTCATAGCAATGCGTGAATGCCATGCATCAGGACTGTCATGTGGTGACCTCTCCCTGCAGGACATAGCTGTCGATGAGCAGCTTTGCAGTCGCCTTAAAATATCCCTAGCACATTATGAAAAAATTGATGAGGACAGGGAAGCAGCAGGATATGCAATGAGCGGGCAAATGGCAAAAACTGTCAAAGATAAAGGTGCTGAAGATGTAAGCAATGGCGCTAGTGAACAGCAATGCCAGGATTGTCAGGATTATCTCAAATCTTTGGTCCTAGACTGGGTTCATGGTAGGGTCAGCAACTTTTCTTATTTGATGGAACTGAACAGATTAGCTGGAAGACGTGAGTGTGACCCCAACTATCACCCAGTTTTACCCTGGGTGGTAGATTTCACTATACCATATGGAAGATTTCGTGATCTCAGAAGGTCAAAGTTTCGTCTAAATAAGGGTGACAAACAACTGGATTTCACTTATGAAATGACCAAAGAAGCTCTTGTAGCAGCTGCTAATGGAAGTGGTGGAAGCCTTTTCCCTTCTGATCTTGGTGCACCAGTAGGTCCTAGTGGTCCAGGACAGTCGGATCATCTCCATGTGCCCCATCATATTTCAGATGTTCTATCAGACATTACCTACTATGTCTACAAGGCTAGACAAACACCCAAATCTGTACTTTGTAGCCATGTTCGTTCTCAATGGGAGCCCAATGAATACCCAGCTAGCATGGAACGCATTCAGAGTTGGACACCAGATGAATGCATACCTGAATTCTACACAGATCCTGCTATATTTCGGTCCATTCACCCAGACATGCCAGATCTTGAGGTACCTCCATGGTGCAACTCCTATGAGGAGTTTATTGCAGTGCACAGGCGTCTTTTAGACAGTCGTGAAGTATCCCAGCACCTACACCATTGGATAGACCTAACATTTGGCTATAAGCTGACAGGTAAAGAAGCAGTAAAAGCCAAGAATGTTTGCTTACATGTAGTGGATAACCATACCCATCTAACCAGCTATGGAGTTGTTCAACTGTTTGACCAACCTCACCCACCCTGCCTTGCACCTTCTCAGTATTCACCAGCAGAACCTCCTCACCTTGGTCCTATCAGCGTGTCAGCATGGCAAATCCCACTTCTGGAGACTACAGTAGATGTGGATAGAACGGTCCCAGAAGCAACAGGGTGTGAATCTAGTGGTTGGACACTGGTTGATAGGGATGAGGAGCTTGAGCAAGGAACAGAGGCTCTTGATTCCTTAAGTGCTTTTGTCTCTGCTTCAACTTCTATACCAGTACCTACTGTGAGCTCTGCAGGAGGGAAGACAACTGCGGAGCATGCTGTTTTGGTATTGTCTCCCTCTCATAGCTCTTTTCCTGGAGAAACTGCAAGCAGCACCATAAATACTCTTGGATCTATAGGTAACATTCTTCACAGAGGAACTTCAGTTATTAAGAAGCAGGAAGGTATCACTGCTTCTAACACGAACATGGATGATTTCAAAATAAATTTGCCAGAAGGATTCAAGCCTTTACAATCTTTAGAAGAGTTAGAGAAGCTTAATATCTTCTTAGTTAAAGGGTTGTATTCCCAAGTTCAGAATACAATGGATGTAGACAGGGGAGGGACAGGTACTACATCAAAAGCACCCTTGTCTTTTACAGACCTATTTCACAGAGACATGCAAGCCCTCGGCGTCTTCATTGCAGAAATATTTTATTCCTCAAAACTCCAATGTATAAAGCCAGGCGCATCTTTGAGTGGCCGTTATCAAGCAGTAATGAAGTTTTGCTCTGCCAGTCTTAGGGATATCCCACTACCAGTTCATCATGCACTTGAGAGCCTTCTGCAGATTCACAAGCACACATCTGAGACTGAGTCTTTGAATTTGCACCATGCTGGCCTACCATTTCTTTTCAAATATGACCCAATTTATGAGGGCCTTCCTCCGCCAGATCCTTGGCAACTGCTTACTCCTGTGTTATCTCCAATACCTTTCCCCGGATATTTTCCAGCACTTCATCACTTCATTTACTCTTACCATTCCAAGATGGTGTCCAGCAACAGTGTTCAAGGTCGGGACATTGTGTTTAGCTTATGGCAACAGCTGGAGACTATTCTACAGGGTGAGATCACTGCAGAGGGACTGGAGATACTCTTACCTTTTGTGCTTGCTATAATGACAGAAGAATCTACAGCGGTGTATGCTGCCTGGTACTTATTTGAACCAGTCTCCAGTGTCCTTGGGCCACGCAATTCCTCAAAATATTTGATGAAGCCGCTCATAGGTGTATATGAAAACCCCCACTGCCTTCGTGGTCGTTTCTACCTCTACACAGACTGTTTTGTACTACAGCTTATAGTGCGGCTTGGCTTGCAGGCTTTCCTGTCTAGCCTTCTACCTCATGTGCTTCAAGTTCTTACTGGATTTGAGAGTTGTCGCACAGGGGCAGGAAATGAATGGGATGGGCTTAAAGCATTGAGGGGTGGAGAAGATGAGGAAGACTTTGAATGTGTGGCTGGCAGGCCATCATCAACTGCCTCAGCTAGCAAAGTGGGAGGAGGAAGTGGTGGTAGTGGAGGTGTTGGTGTTGGAGACCCAGGACTTGTGGATTACTCATCAGGCATCAGTCTGAATGATCAGGTGTTTATTGCTGATGGTGAGGATTTTCAGAACAGCTTTTATGTCAATAATGGATCATCTGTACCAACAGCTGGTGTATCTGCTAAACTGCAAGACAAGAACTCTGCAAACAAAGACCAAGACCAGGAATCTCAAAGTGTGGGTAGACTAAGTGACAAGAGTAGTGCTAGTGAGGTGTCTATTGGAGATGGAGACTCCACCAAGGATCGTGCAAGTTTAAAGTCTGCTGACAGCAGTCAGGACTTAAAGCAGACCAGTGATGGGGAAGATGGAGGTGACCTGGAGGATGAAGATGCAACAGTAGATGAGAAAGATGGCACAGTGCAGAAAGCTCCTAGTCTTGAACTGACATTGTCTGGTTGCACAGAGGAGTCTGAAGCCACAGTGGGTACTCTAGAGGGTGACTTCATGAATGGAATGGTACAAAGAGAGAGTGAGAAAAACATGGGGGAAGAGGAGGATGAGCATGACCCTTCAGAGGACTCTGAGGAGAAAGAACACAAAATCTTATTGGGTAAGTGGAAAAAGAATCTGGGGATAATATTTAGAAAATGTTGTCAGAACAGTTTTACGAATTCATACATTTTGGGAATCACCATTGTACAAGTAATTTTTATATACCTTTTTTAATCAGACACTGTTTGCAAGACCGTAAGATGGCTGTCTGCTAAATTGGGGCCCACAGTAACCTCTCGATATGTAGCTAGAAATCTTCTACGTCTTCTTACTAGCTGCTATATAGGTAAGAATCAAATGTATGTTTTATGCAGATTGCTGATGTATTTGACTAAACCATTTGCCATTATATTAAGTACTGTATTATTGGGCATGTATTTCTTCACCAGTCTTAATTCAGTTCATTTTTTTTTTACATATTTTTCTCTAAAGGCCCTGAGAAGCACCAATTATTGCTGTCTTCAAATGAAGAGAGTAGCCTTGACAACACAGGAAGTGTTTATGAAAAGAAACCAATTGTTGGTGACCAGATTGCAAAGCCAGTTCTTGATTGTCTCATCTACATAGCCCATCTGTATGGAGAGCCTGTTTTGACCTATCAGTACCTGCCATACATTGGTTACCTGGTAAGTTTGTTTTTATTAAACATCCTTTTTTAAAATCTTTTTGTTCAAAGTATATGGTCCATTCTGTACACCCTGATTTTGTAAGAAAGCATGAATATTCTCATCAATTTGCAGTTCAAGACAAAATCAGGATGTATTCATGTTTGACAGAAATCTTAGTAAAATACTAAAATACAAGTACACTGGATGTATCACACACACTCCTGATTAAATTGTTTTTGTGATGTAAAAAATGAAACCAAGATAAATTTTTCCACCTTTTTTAGCTGATATAGCAACCAATAAAATTCAAGTGAAAAAAAAATAAATAGAAACGCTTTAAAAAACTTGGTATAAGTGTGCACCCTCTTCTATAATGGTGCATGTGACTTTGTCAGACATAATGGATCTGTAATGTGAATCAGTCATTGAGATTCTCTAGTTCTGTAAAGTGAGGTAATCAAATAGTTACCCTTTATTTTACTTTCTTTTATCAGCAGAAACATAGCTGCTTGGTTTAAAAAGCCACACATGATCTTTGCTTGGCTTGGATAGCTACTGGCTGGCAGATTTGGCATTATTCTCTTGGTGATTAGTGTTTTCCATGAGAAAATTAGCTTGAAAATACCTATTGGTTTTTAGGGAATTAGTAAAAAAAAAAAACACCTAGGTCATTTATGACCATGAGTTATAGTTATTTGTGTGCTGATTATTTTTGTTTTTGTTGTCATTTTAATGAATGCATCACTGGACATGATTGTACACCATTTTAATACATTTGAGTTACCCAATATAAATACCAGCCTCTGACAATTTTTTGTTCTTTTATAACCTTTTTCCAGGTGTCTCCCCCCTCCTCCTGTCGCCTGAATACTCGTAAAGAGGCAGGCCTTCTAGCTGCAGTTGTCCTGACTCAGAAGATTATAGTTTATCTGTCAGACACCACTCTAATGGACATGCTGATGAAGATCAATCAGGATGTGCTTCTGCCCCTGCTCGACCTGCTCACCTCACCCAAACTGGGGTAAAGTTTCACACCTTTTCATTTTCAGCATTCTGCAAATTTTAAATATAAAATGTGTTGATGTGGCTGTTCCTGTGTGCAGTTTTCCCAGTGGGGTGCAGTCCCGTTCTGCTGTGTGCTTGAAGACTCTCAGCCTGATGGCACTGATATGGTTGCGAATTGGCAGGGAGATGGTGCAACAGCACATGGCAGACACACTCTGCAAGTTCTTTCAGGTCTTTTCTTTGCTGGACAGTCAGCAGAACCAGGTAATACAAACTGGTAAATATAAATACAATTGGTACATACTGTATTGGAACACATTTAATAATGCATTAGGAAAGCATCTGGTTTCTTAATGCTCGGCTGAATTGGTTGAATCAGGCCTTGTACTGCACTGATTTATTTATTTATTTCAAGCAGGAACAATAATCTTAGCCTGTGCCTTTGTTGAATTTTCTTGTTTTGGTAGTTTAATGGTTTGATTGGAATTTTGCTGTGCAGATAGAGAAGGGACCCCGAAAAGAGGTTGGAGAGTACACATACATTGATGTCTGCACTCCAGAGGGAAGAGAGGTCACCTGTGAACTGGGGGTTCTAGAAGAACTTCAGGCTGTGTTCAATCCAGAGATGGCATATACCTCCTATATCCCTTTGCACTGTCTCATTGGTGAGGCAGTCCTCTCTGATTGATTTTTATGGAGAATAATTTAATTCATTCATTCATTTTTTTTTCTTCATAATATAATTTTTTTTCATGTTTTGTTTTTGTTTTAGGTGACACAGTTATTCGCAAATTAATTCCTAACCATGAGTTAGTTTTGGGACTGGCTATGTCCTACCATAACAAAGTAAGTCCAGGTAGCCCAGAATCAAACCTAGCTGGAGGTCAAAGAGCAGAGATACCCACTTCTTCCATAGGTTTCTCTCCAAGCCTAAGCCACCAGTTTGGTCACAGCCCCTTCCCAGCCCCCTCGTCCACCTCAACTCCTCTTAGTGGAGATAGCCTTCCTGAGTCTGGAACATTTGGCAGTCACTTGGTAGGAAATCGCATCCAAGTAGCACGGGACCCTGAGCCCAGTGGAAGTCCGAATCACTCCTCTTTTGATATCTGGGGACGGCCTCATGTGAGCTATATTCCATCAGCAAGCCATGTCAACTCCATGTTTGCCTCAATGTCAGTGGGACCAGTTTCCTCACTTTCTTCATCCTCTTGGGTTCTGGGTCACACTCCAGAGGACAGTGCACTGAAGCAGGAGCTCCCACGCAGTGGTCGTTCTCTGCAGGGTAACTGGCTGGCGTACTGGCAGTATGAGATTGGCTTCAACCAGCAGGACCCACGTTTCCATTTCCACCAGATCCGCCTACAGAGCTTTTTGGGCCACTCCGGCACAGCTAAGTGTCTGACTCCACTAGCTGGTGAGGACTACTTTCTTTCTGGAAGCAAAGACAAAACAGTGAAACTCTGGCCACTGTATAATTATGGTGATGGTACTCGAGAGTTGGAGCCTCGACTGACATACACAGACCATCGCAAGTCTGTGTTCTGTGTTGCACAGCTGGAGGCGTTACAGGAGGTGGTGAGCTGTGATGGCACTGTCCACATTTGGGACCAGTTCACGGGTGAGACGCAATTCTATCTGTATAGTACATTTTTGTAACTATACATGTAAGTGTACAGATAGTGTTAAAACTATAGTATGTAACTTTTGGGGCACCTCTCTGGTGCATATGTTAATGCAAGCAACTTTCTTTCCACTGCATGGATTAATCTAACGGTTGCGTGTGGCATGTCAGTACACCTTTAGTGAGGATTCAAGAAGTGCTCGATTTTTATGGCATGAACCCATAGTAATGTACGAGTCCTTAAAGACACCGTATTCATAACATGAGTTCTTTATTCACTCAATAATTATGCTTTATTGTTAATGTAATGAGTAACATAATGCAGCTTTAACATTAATAAACAGGCTCTTTTTTTGTGTTTGTGAAAAGGCAAGCAGATTCGGACTTACGAAGCACTTGATGGAAAGAGTCCAATCACGGCTGTCGCCACTATGCCACCTCCTCACTGCAGCGTGGTGTTTGCCAGTGCTGACTCTGTCCTTCGTTTTGTAGACCCACGTAAGCCTGGCCTACAGGTACATTAATCACTCCCCAACATATCTTCCCTGTCTCATTTAAAAACCTAAGTTCATTGCCCCTTTCTTCAAAGCTGCCCTACAAATGTAATTGATTGGGTTTGAGTTAATCATGCAGCTCATTGTGGGCAGCGTGTTTTGGCATTAGTATTAATGGCTATCGGTAAGGTACACTGTGCTGTTCTCCTACTCTCAGCATGAGTTTCGCCTGGCCTATAACAACCTGAGTGCGGGTCTAATCCGCTGCCTGGCTGTGAGCCCTGGAGGACGAACAGTGGCTGCCGGATTCTCCTCAGGCTTCATAGTGTTGTTGGATGCACGGACTGGGCTGGTGCTACGAGGCTGGCCTGCTCATGAGGGAGATATACTGCAGTTGAAGGTGGGTGTGTGCTCCATGCTTATCAGATGTGTAAATATAGTCTGTAGATGTCAACATTTATATTTTTAATGAGGTCAGTAATAATAATAATAATAATAATTGTGCTGCACAAAAGCCCATTTAATGATTTTTCAGAATCCATTGTTTACAAGGTCAACAGATTCCTTTAGATTATCATTAATTAGAAATCTCTTATTTTATAAATGGGGCTATTGTTCACTAATATGTTAAGCAAGACAACAAGTTCATTGTTTTCAGCCACAAATAAAACTTAATTGTTGGTTCTTGTATTTGAAGGTTTACTCTGGATTTAATGGGCATAAGTAATCGAGATGGATTTAGGACTTTATTTTTGCTTTTGGTGCGAGTAGTTTTAGTACATAGCAGTTAAAAAACTAGACCCACCTTCATTACTTTCTTTAGTCTATGAATTTGTGGAATAGTACTGAGCTTCCCACAGTGTGAGCAGAAGTTGTACCCTGTCAGTTTGTTCAGAAGCAGTAAACAACAGACAAGAGCAAAAACAAACTTTATTTAACCTCGATTATCAGGGTCAAGGATTCTGTTTGTGCCTTTGCAACCCCATGTTTAGGTAAATATGCACATGGATTACTCATTATTAATGCTGATACAAGCTAAACAACAATATGTAATGATGGATCAGTGTGATAGAAAGCTGTCAAACATGACTTTGTAATGATTTTTTTGAGAAAAAATTAAACCAAGTGTAAAATATGTGGTTATGTGCATGTGTACCCATATCTGTATGTTTTGCAGACAGCAGAGGGGAATTTACTGATTAGTTCCTCCACTGATCACACTATGACAGTGTGGAAAGATCTGGAGCACAAGCCTCTTCACCTGTACAGAACTCCTTCTGATCCCATCCATGCCTTTGACCTCTATGGTGCTGAGATTGTGGCAGGCACTGTAGCCAACAAGATAGGTGTGTACTCTATGATGGACATCTCTGCCAGCCCAGCTAGTTGCACCAAACTTAGCTCTGAGAACTTCCGCGGGACCCTCACCAGTCTGGCTGTGCTGCCCACGAAAAGACTCCTACTTCTGGGTTCTGAGAATGGCGCCATCAGGCTGCTGGCATAAACAAATGTTAAGCTCCAGCACAAGCAGCCCTGATGTTGACTGTTTTATTCATGTGATTTCTTTTTGCACCAATGCTGGCTCCTCCTCAAAATTGTAGAAAAAGAAGAGGGGGAAAAAAAGATGCAAAGACTATGTTCATCTGAAGCCCTTTTCTGCTATTGTGGGGAGCTTCTGTGACTGATTTAAATTATTTAAGAATGTCTTAACACCTTAGTCTTACTAAGGATTGGCAGACTATTCAAAGTCTTTACACAATCAAAAATCAAATGATCAGCTTCACAAACAATTTATACGATTTTATACAATTTATCTATGAAGTTTGTGACTAGCCGATGTTTATGTACAAGAAATTCAAAGATCTAATTTCTTATCCTGGAAAAGGACAATTTGTTTCTTTAAGTGAGTGGATAAGAAGAACTGCTCAGGAATGTTGAGCCAGTCATGGTTCCACTGTAGTGTTTACACTTTAAAAATAGGTGTACAAATTCACCAATACCCCACTGTGTGAATCACAGATCAAACTTTGTCAATGTGATAATGTTATCATGCACCTGAGGCATTGAACTACTATGCAGTATTTGTGGGTTTTTATTGGTGTTCCATGTTGTCCTAAGTCCACTATATCATGAGTACCTTTATTCATGAACATGTAGGATCTTGATATGATATGAAAGGTATTTTCCAACACATCCTATCTATTATTGCGTATTGGTGTCACATATGCAGTCAGTTAAAGGTTTTTTTTTCCTTTGGAGGGCCTCTATATATATATATATATATATGCACACCACGGTGAATGGAAATATCTAGGAAATATCTAGCCATAGATTATCTATGAGGAGGGGTTGAGTAACAGGTCAATAATCCCATATTAAATGGGATTTACATTTTAGTGCAACAGTGAATTGTTACATAGTTTGGATTGTTTCCCAAAATAAGCAATCCTCATAATTATATTAATTCATTCTCTTATGTATACCTGTAGTATTATTTTTTATTCCTTATATACAGTATACTTGTGTATCATAGAAACTAACCATTGATTTATAGCAATGTGATTTGTATGCACATAGTAGTCTCTTATTTGACATTCCAGTCAGACAGTAATGATTTTGGAGTTCTGAGTTTGTAAAATTTGGTAAGAAAAATTATGATGTTTTACAGCTTTATCAAGATTAAATTCAAATTAGTTACACAAGTTGTTCAGACAAGGGTAACCATAAAAGAGACACTCCTGAAGCTATTCCTGATTAAAGTCCTGGTCATAATTATGTTTTGGTGTTGAATTCAGAGTACAGATCCATCACTTGCAATAAACTACATGTTTGATCAGACATTTTGCTTGTGTAATTGCAAGTCTGGCTAGGAATACCAGATGTTTGGGAATTCTTTAGTGAGACAAGTGGAACTAGTCATTCTGTGTCTGCATCTCTCAAACTGGTCAATAGTTCATGTCTCCAAGATCTTACAATGCCTATTGTAAGTCTCACTGCAATATATTTAATTGTTTAACACAGAGTAGGTTATTACTCTCTTGAAGTGAAGTCTAACTTAGGTCTTCTTTTTTTTTTTTTTTTTTTTTTTTTCTTTTTTTTTTTTTTTTAACTTTCAAGCCTTGTGATTTTTCCCCTATGCACTTAAGACATCAAATTTGGACATTTTCAGCACTTTGAAGTAAACTCAAATTGATCAGAAATGTTAGTTGTTGTTGTCTTTGCTATTTCATACATGCTTTTTTCTTTAAAGAAGAAAAAGGATTAATCCACATTATTTGTGCAGAATTAGCACTGAATGCAATTGGGATAATCAGTGTTACTTTTACTCTTGAAGATTTGCTCTTTAGAAATACAGCAGTCACTTGGAAACCTTGGCCCAGCAGGGCAAAGTCCTTGTTGAGTGTTTGACATTTGATGCCTCTGGTGTTTGAGAGCTAAGTGGCTTTCTCTGTAGCGCTGGATAATGTATTATATTTTCCTGTCTCTTAACAGCATTAATTTACCAACTGCCAATCTTTATTGAAAATCTATATACATAACAGTTCTCTCTCTCTCACTCTCACTCGCTCAACCACTGTTCTTCTCGTAAATGGCATTTAAAGCACCCACTGCTTCCAGAAAGTAGGTTACTCAAAACCCTACATTAAAATAGCCCATGATCCATTACGTTCAACATAGTCATGGATCTGCAAATATCTACATGATGCATACTTCTTGCGCTTGCTGTTTGTAGCATCAAGGGCTCACTCACTGTTTACATGTATGTGAGTTATACGAAGCACAGATCAATGAAAGTTGAAGTGTAACCGCCTGTTCATTGATTGCCAAACTTTAAGAGAGGACAGTTTTGCTTTTGACCATTTGTGGTTTACTCTCAATTTAGGACCGAGTAGTAGTTTTTCAGGTATGTTCAATTTTCTTGCACTATTGTACATAACACTGCAAATTATAGTTTGAATATATAATGTGGTTTAAACTAAAATGCTGCACATGTTTAACCTTTGGAAATGTGTGTACAGCATGTAATCTGAATAAGTAAATAAGGTTCAAAATTGCCTCAAGCCACATTTACTTCATGTTCAATGTGCATTGTTTTGAGTGTAAGTTGAACTATTGTTAATATCTTTGCTATACAAGCATTTTTGGTACCCATTGGTTTATACAGAGAATGGCATTTGCTTCACAGTTAGACTAATATGGTTAAAACAGTATCTGCTGATGTTTAATGTTGAATTTAGACTATGGAAAACAATGCTTCACAGAGTAATATATTGCAGTACTGTCTTTTACTGTGACAAATTCCTAAACGAATAAGAGATGGTAATCAATTAACTTTAAATATTTACACCCAACATCACTTAAATTTGTCAGAATAACCTATCTAATGTAAGTGCAAGTCTGGCTGTGTCTAACACACCATACTTCTGCCAATAAATTACTGAGCCTGAAATAAAAATTATGCATTTGCTGATCATATAATCTGCTTCAATTTAAAATGTGTGATTTTTAGACTGGCGGTTAGGACATGGATTTAAGATTTCTTGTAATCCTTTTCCTCTGCTACTGCCAACAAGGCTGGACGGTAAAACAAGACCAACATTCAATTTTTTACATTTACTTCTCAAACCACTGTTCCATGTTAAATCAAAAAGGATGGTCTTGCACTTTTACAGGAAGATGTCATTTCAGAGGATGAAAAGGTCTCTGTGAGTCCTTTCATGTCCCTGACGGCAACCAGCAGTCCCCCAATAGTAAGAAGTTCATTCATTGATAAAAATCTTGCATATCACCTAATCTGATTCAGGAGCCTTCAGTCAATGTGTTTCCGACAGGATGTAGTAAGCTCCAGAGTGTCCCACACAGAAGAATTTACTCCAGATGGCTTTGTTACCTCTACTTCCACTGCTGAAAATGCCGAGAGCTCCTCAGAGGAAGACTTGGATGAGTTGTGTGGTCCTCTGAATTCTAAAGAACTTCATCAGGCCATAGGGAGTGGGATATTGAAGTTTGGACTGGAGCTGTTGATGAACCTGAAGGCAGATGCAAAACATTCTAATATTATTATCTCCCCGCTCAGTGTGTCCTTAGCTCTCTCTCAGTTGGCTCTGGGTATGTTTGTGACATGCAACACTTGACTAAATGATACCAATTTAATGCACATAACTCACTTTCAAGCTTCGTTTTGGCTAAATTTAGTCTCACTTTAGCATGATTTATCACATCAGTAGCATGTTTAGAAAAACCAAAATAAAGTGGTTGGGGGCACGATGGCTTAGTCGTTAGCATGTTTGTCTCGCACCTCCGGGGTTGTGGGGTTTGAATCCCACGTCTGACCTGTGTTCGCAGAGCTTGCATGCTCTCCCCATGTTTCAGGGGTTTTCTACTCTGGTTTCCTTCCCCAGTACAAAAACATATGTTGTAGGCTGATTAGCATTTCCAAATTGTCCGTGGTGTGTGAATGTTTGTGTGATTGTGCTCTACCATGGGTTAGCACCCCATCCAGCGTGTCCCCCGGCCTTGTGCCCTGAGTTACCTGGGATAAGCTCCAAGCCCCCCCTGTGACACTGTGAGAGGATAAATGGTTCAGAAAATGGATGGATGGTAAAATGGTTGCCCACTACAAGCAGCTAGAACAGGTTTTAATGCGCCTTGGCATCTATCTATCTATCTATCACCGATTAGTCGAGACCGACCGTCGGTCACTTTATGGCCCACGTATGTCAACAACGCGAACCACAAAGCATGTCGGCAGAAGTAGTGGGGTAGTTTGGCGCCTTGGCATAGATTCTACAATTCTCTGGATCTGTAAAGAGAGGTTGGATAATTATGAAGGCCAAAACATACGATTTACATCATTTCCATAATTGTCAAACCATTTGGTGAACCTTCGTGCCCTGTTGATACAGGCATTGTCATCCTGGAAGATACCACTCCCATCAGAATAGAAATGCTTTATCAAAGGATATAGGTCAGGGTAACTAAAAAAAAATAATTTGCAGTGATTTCTATGGGAATAAATGAACCAAACCATACCGGGAAATTGCCCCCTATGACATAGCAGAGCTACTGTTTATTTGTTTTGTTTTTTTACTTAATTTGTCCCCATTTTGGGTATTCAGTAGCTTCACTTTTATCTTTTGTAAACTTGCCATGAATGAGTGGGACAACCATTTAGAGAATGTTAATAGTATGATGTATTTATGGTTATCAGGAGCGAGGAATGACACAGAAGAGCTCCTCCTTCAACGCTTACATGTTGATACAGTGCCATGCTACCACAAAGCACTGAAAAGCCTTCTCCACCATGTCCGCAAAAATGCCCTGCAAATCGCCAGCCGCATCTACCTTGCTGATGGTGAGTGAAGAAAAAATATACCCCAATGATATTCGCTGCAGACATAAGGACAGATTATGCATTGTGCCAATGTCATTGATGTGTAGCTGATGTAGAAGAGGTTCTTAATCCTGACATTAGTCTCTATAAAAGTTGAAAATATGTTAAATCTATAAATATTTTCTTTCTAAAGGATTTAAGCCAAACCAGGAGTTTATTGAGGAGTCTCTCAAAATATATGATTCAAAGCCTGCAGCCTTGACTGATTTGGAGGAGATCAATGAGTGGGTAGAGAAATCCACAAATGGTCATGTCACAGACTTCCTGTCTAGTCTACCTCCTAACCTTATCATGATGCTTATCAATGCTGTACACTACAAAGGTAATACAATAACAGCTGTTCTGTAATATTGAATCATCCTACATGGTCAGTAGTTTAGAATTAGATCACACTGCTCCCTAGTGCACCCTGGTTGCATTTTTACAAACTCCGCAAACATGTGGAGAATGTTATCTGGTCTGGATGAGACCAAATTTGAACTTTTTGGCCTTTGCACAAATAGTACATTTGATAGAAACCCAACATCATCCCCACAGTGAAGCTTGATGTTACCATGTTCTGTTATCTATGGCCTCTTGGTTGTTTCTTTGTGGTTTTGTGAGCCATTTCTAAATGGATCTGTAGAAATGATTTTTTTCCTGCTATAGGATCCATTGAAGATTCAACCACTAAAATGTCCTGGAGCTGCTGTATACAGTTTTGTAAAATGTTCTTTTGTGCATGCCTTAATCCTTTTGTGGTTGCGTGATTAATACTCTACTTTGGTCTCAAATATCCCTAGAATTTTGTTTCAATTCATTACTGATCACATTTAGCAAATTCTAGTTACATACATTTCGTTATTGGTTTGGGTATGTATATAATTTCTTTGGGCATGCAACTCCTCTAAATGTTTGATTTTGGTGGTGGCAATACATATTATTTATTTTAGCCTCTAGTAGGCATTTAATTCTCTAACTGTACAGTTGGACATTTCCTCACTTTTAAGACAAAAAAAAGCTTTTTGGTGGTCATTTATCAGTTCTATTTGAGGGCTGGTTTATCATGAACTGAATTAGAATTATATACTGTTTGTTAAGAAGAAAATAATTGCTGTTCCAAAATGTTAACTTCAGGCTATTCAGTCAAACCTTAGGTATGAAGAATATACCTACCATGTGGATGCTAGTAGTGAGAGTGATTAGTTTAGCTCCCAGCCTGACCGTTGTGCTTTATATCAGTGATGCTGTGTCTTTTTTTTTTTTTTTTTGGAAAGTAATACTGGCTCTGTATTAAAAAGGGAACTTCATGACATCTGGAAACAAAATAGTATTCCAAAAAATATATTGATTAAAGTTATTTTTTGTCTACATTTATGTAGCAATTAATTAAACTGCTCCCTTAGAAAAGGATAATTATATTTCTGCTTGTGCATTCAATAGGATTTTTGTATGATGAATCCTGATAGAAAAACTTACCATAAACAGTATATTGGGATTCTGTTATTAAATTTTCATAAGCTTCTTTAGTTTGTGCCATTATATGTCTTTAACCACAGGCAATTGGTAACCATAGGTTTAAAAGAAATAATAAATTCTTTAAATGTTTTAAAAATAACTGGCACCCTGTCCAGGGTGTACCCCGCCTCGTGCCCAATGCTCCCTGGGATAGGCTCCAGGTCCCCCGTGACCCTGAAAAGGAGTAAGCGGTTGAAGATGGATGGATGGATGGATGTTTTAAAAATAAATAACTACTTATGGAAGGCATACATTTTGGTATATGCATCAAATAAATTACCTTTCATTAGGTGGTGTTTGAAAATTTGGTCATTTAAGATTTGCATACCCATAGATGATTGAATTTTTTTGAGTTTGAAGGTATAGAGATTAAACTTATTGTTTTTTTTTAAATTTATTATTAATAATAATTTGTTTATGGTTTGTCAGCTTAAACTGAATTTAGGTGTACTATCTAACCCAATAATATATCACTATAAATACTTTTTTTTCAGGAGAGTGGCTGCGGCGTTTTGACCCTCACTTTACCTCCAGTGAACCTTTTTATGTTGATGAAAAACAAATAGTCAATGTTGACATGATGCTTGGGCCAAAATACCCACTCAGCCTTTTCAATCATAATGAACTTGATGCGCAGGTAACTTTATATACACGGCAAAGAAAATCAATAATATCAAGTAAATTTGTGTGTCTTCGTTTCATAATGTTGCATAACTGTATTTTGTTCATTTCATAGACATTCCTCTAATGTACACCTTTTGTTTTGGTCCTTACTGTTTGGCAGATTGCTCGTTTCCCATTCAAAGGGAATGTGAGCCTGATCATTGTAATGCCGACAATAGGATCAGTTGACATTTCAGCCATTGCAGCCAAACTGAATATCTCAGATCTATATAATCACTTCCCAAGAGAGAGAAGTATGCAGGTTAAACTCCCCAAATTCAAATTGGATTTTACTCAGGAGCTTGAAGAGGTCCTGACAAACATGGGTAAGACAGAACTCTGTCTTTAGTTCATGTACAGCACAAGGCATTGTTTTTAAATGTAGATTAATTCCACTCACTATGAAAACGAATAGAATCAAATATCAAACTGTGACAAATATCATCTCCTTTATGATATTATTTTAATAATAATTCAGTGAATAATAAAAAATATGCGTTTTTTTTTTTCAGGTCTAGGGGAGCTGTTCTCAAGTCCTAATCTGGGTGGTATCTCAGAGGGACCCCTGCTGGTCTCCGGTGTACAGCACAAGTCCAGCATTGAGATCAATGAGGAAGGGGCAGAGGCTGCGGCTGCAACCAGTGTAGCAATCAGTCGCTCCAATCCCTCTTTTACAGTCAACCAGCCTTTTTTCTTGGCCCTTATAGATGATTCCACTAAAACACCACTTTTTCTGGGGATTATTTCAAGCCCTAACCCTAGCGGAACTGCTGTAACAGTAGGTTCAAGCCTTTTAGATAAAGGAGAGTTTCCTCGTACAAAGCATTTTGTCAAACCACCCAAGTAAGGCTGCTTATTGGTCTTTAGCACTGGCCTGCTTCCAAATAGCAAATTAAGATCTGCAACAAAACTAGGCTCAGTTATAATATGATTAATGGGCATGTTGCAAATATGGCAATAACATATATTGGGATTTTGAAAAGTTTCTTTTTACCGTATATATAAATGACCTTTCAGCTATGGGTGAAGATTACATTAACAGCATTCAACTCTGTTTTATTGCTGTTGTAAAAGCATGTGTTTGATGATTAAATAAATGTATTTTTTAAAATTTTAACATTTTCATTTAAAAAATGAAGTCCCTTTATACTATATATTTCTATCATTGTCAATGTCATACTCTCATGCGGAGACTATTAAAGTCCTTTGTTATACTTGTCACTAAATAAGATTGTGAAGAACTTTGAGGTCGGGCACGGAGAAGGAAGGCGGAGGCAGGCTTGACACAACTCATCTCTTTATTTTGCTCCTTTTTTCTCTGTCCGCTTCTCAGTGCTCTTTTACTTTATTAAAACACATTCACATTAGTGGCTCTCTCCCTCTTATCCTCGCCTCGTCTCACTGCAACAGAGAACATTCACAGGTGAATTCCACACAGGTGTGTGTTCCTTACCCCTCACCTTCCCCGGCTCCTCCACCCTCCAACGAACCATTTGGGTACTCTATCTATTTTGTTGCTTTTAAAATAGAATGTTCATAAATGAAAAACCCCGCGTTCCCTCTCCCTCTGCAACTTGTTTTTGTTGGGGTGAGGTAGAGCTTAGCCTGCCTTTTATCTAGATGTCGGTGTAGACCAGTGTTGCCAACTTAGTGACTTTTCAGACCCTTTAGCGACTTTTTTATTTGGACTTTTTGGACAAACTTAGCAACTTTCCAAATATTGCCAGAACTGTCCTGCAAGTGCGAGATCTTGCTTACACGCTGCACTTGCACCTCTCCCTGCATCTGCTCTGTTCAGTGAGAGGCTGAAAGCCAGAGACTTAACAATTACATGGATAATGACATAGTGTTCAGAAATATTTTTGATCATTCATGTTCCATACCTGTCCGTTATAAAAGTCATAAAAGTTCTGAAAAGTAATTTTACAAAAATACAAAAACACAAAAGCAAAAATATCTATCTATCAAAAACAAATTATCGATTAAGTTATAAAAAGATAGATTTTATATAGAACCAGTGATCATTATACTTGGTCTCCTGAAATATTGGGGGGCGGAGGGGCTTTTATTACAAAAGGTTGAGAACCTCTGATCTAAATGATATGAAAAGCTAAAATAAATTATTAAAACAATGGTTAATATATAAAAGTACCTCTGCACTAAAAGATAAGCTGAGTTTATTTATATCAGAAGATAATATGAAAAGTGATATTGAATTGAGTGATTCTTCATGCCATTCAAAGTGTGTAAAAACATTATTTTTCAGTAGTTTTAAATATAGTTAGTTTTTTACAACTTAATTTAATTACCATGAGAAATAATCATGAGCTTTATTTGCATGTATTCTTATATATCAACTTAGGGACACACATCATTGGAATTTTTCCCAATTCCTTCCAGCTGAAACTTGAACTTCATGAAGGGGTTGATAATCAGGTGGCTCAGATGTGTGAGCAGTAGAGCAAACTTTCCAATCGGGAGGGCTGTGGGTGGCAGGATATGAGTTCCCATTCCCTTCTAGCACAGCTCAGTTTGACCCACCATCCCTCACGACTCTTCTCTGTACTGGCAGTGTGGTAGTGGTATGAATTTGCCTTGTCTGTCTTCAAGCAAAAAACCTACCTCTTCATAAAGCATTTAAATTAGCATGAATTTATTTTAAAAATAAAACAAAAACCAAATAATAAAAAAAAACAAGGCAAATCCTTTGACTTATGCGTTTTTGCCTTGTCTTGTTGTTGTTTTGCGATACTAATTTCTATAAAAAAGGGTTCAAGCTTGATGGTATTCTTAGATCCTGTCCTATTACTAGCATGATGGAGATTGTAATGTCCTTCTGTTAGTTGCTCTGGATAAGAGCATCCTTTAAATGTTGTAACTGTAAATGTATTGAAAATGGGTGACCAGACTAGGTTCCATATAGGTTCAGGAAGTTCTCCTAGCCAAATACACTCTCTATTGATTTAAAATACCCTGGGTCTACAAGGCTGTTTGTACATGCTAAAGTCAATCAGTCTAGAGTACTAGAGTACTAAACTGGTACTTGGTTGGGGCATTGGCACTCTATATGATGAACTTTGTATACTTTCTGCCTTCCTCTAAAGTGTGAGCTTCAGGGCTGTATTTTGACTACCTTAGAGAGTTCATTGGTGGACTGGGTCTTCCAGTGTTCATGTGGGTTTCCTCCAGGTTCTCCAATTTCCTCCCACAAACATGAAAGTAATTTGATTGCCTATGCTCGATTGCAGGGCGCACGGTGGCTTAGTGGTTAGCACATCCGCCTCACACTTCCAGGGTCCGGGGGTTCAAGTCCTGCCAGGGCCATGTGTGTGCGGAGTTTGCATGTTCTCCCCGTGTGTCAGGGGTTTCCTCCGGGTACTCCGGTTTCCTCCCCCAGTCCAAAGACATGTATGTTAGGCTAATTGGCGTGTCTAAAGTGTCCGTAGTGTATGAGTGTGTATGTGATTGTGCCCTGCGATGGACTGGCACCCTGTCCAGGGTGTACCCCGCCTTGTGCCCAATGCTTCCTGGGATAGGCTCCAGGTTCCCTGTGACCCTGAAAAGGAGTAAGCGGTTGAAGATGGATGGATGGATGGATGGATGGATGCTCGATTGCCTGAGCATAGGCGATTGTGTTACATCTATGTAATGAGGACATAGTTACAGGTTTAGGAGTATTTATATATTAATATATAGTACGCATGTTAATTGGATTTTATTCAATCTTCATACAACCCTTGGCAAAATTTATACCACACTTGGAGGATGTTCACCCAGCTTTTTGATTTATTATTATTATTATTATTATTTTAACTTCGTAACAAATAAACAAATCATAGATATGACACAAACAATTTTTTGTTAAAAAGCTGAACATTCTGGCTTCATAAAATTTACCTCAATCTAATTAAATGAAATGTGAAATGTTGGAGGCATTCTGGTCATGAAGTAATGAAAAGTTTCAGGCATGATCTCTGTGTCTCAGTTTTTTGAGAAGGTCATAGTAATCAAAGTAGACAAAATAAAACTAAACTTATTTTCAGTGTTGTTTTGTGTAAACGGATAAATGCGCGCTACGGTTTGTCAGACTAATAAGGTAGGAAGAATTGTTAACACACATATAATAATATATAGAACTGTAAAGAAAAGGCTGCCACGCTGTAGTCAGTGACGCGGCTGACGCATTTCCGGTGGCGACCCAACTAACCGGAAGTAGCACCAAGCTTCGCGCGTTTTGAGTAAAAGTTGGCGCCACGAGTTTCAGCACGACATTACGCTGTTTTGTTGCAGCAGACTCTGTGAATTAACAATAACACGAGATTTCTTTTTGAACCAGGAGTGTTTCTGAGAAGTCATGGCTGTTGAATTGTCAGAGGGCGCAATCGAGGTACGTCACAGAGTGCATGAGATGTACATAAATACAGACACACATGAAGCGTTGTCAGTGCAGGCCCGAATCATGGCTGTCTTCTGTTATAAAACATGGTTATGTAAACTATAGCGTGCAGAATGAATCAAGCAGTCATTAGGATATACAGTGGTACCTCGACCTACGAGATTAATTCGTTCCATAACCTAGCTCGTTCGTCGATCATCTCGTAAGTCGATCGAATTATTCCCATTTAAAATAAAGGAAAAAAAATTAATTGGTTCCAACCCTTTAAAATTCCCCCAAAACACTGTACTACATATAAAAAGGCATGTTTTCCCATACAAACCTATGTGTAATTAATGCAGTTTAAATACCTGTAC